>JAOUZG010023747.1:0-15038 GCA_026289955.1 Argiope argentata | reverse complement strand
CGGAACACGAGAAACTTATAAATGAAAACCAGCCCAAGACGAACATTCGCCGAAACCGAAGTAGTTGGGGGAGGGGGGGGGACTGTGAAGTTTAAGAAAAATCAAATCGTTCACATAGAATGAATTTCCCGAAAAATTAGTATCTTGTTAATGTAGCAATTCGGTCTCCTGAATGTGCCCCAAACAACGGCGTGGCGTGTGTTACCCGAGTATTGGATTCATTAATTGGGGATAATCTATCATAAATGAATGAATGTGGCAGGATCTAGATTACTGCATAGAAATTTCCCGGGTCATTGGAAAGGCACCAAACATAGAACAGCTACAGAGACTCGTAAAATTAACATTTCATAGTAAATTTGATCTATAAATATTAATTACAACGTTCATAGGTATGATTTTGGTCCCTCCATTCGATATGAATCACCTGTATTTTTCATAGCATTGCTAGTATAACGTATGATTTTTCTATGATAACTTTTATTTCAAAGAGTAAATAAACATTATTTTATTGAATATTCCAAACACAATACATTTTTATATTTTGCTTTATAAGTTGATGCATTTAATGTCTAAAAGAATTAGCCTTTCATTTTTAGTGCATTTAATTTTCATAGCGAAAACATGAAAAAGTTTGAAACGTAAAGTTTTAACAAATTTTGGTAAAACTTCAGTAAACATATAGTTAATTTTCAAACTGACTCTTAAAACGTTTACATGAACTTTTAAATTAAAAATTCATAGCTATAATAAACGTGTAACAATGGTTACATTGCATATAATTAACATTTACATTGCAAATTACTTGATTTAAAGAATTAAACTGTAATTGCTCTGCTTATATGACGCTATCATCATCACGTTTTCGGAAAATATATGTTGCTTGTAATGTTAAATATTGTTTGCAAACGAATTCTAAAACCCTCCCCCCTTTTAAGTATGCGTCAGAATGAGTTTAATTAAACAAAATTGGGGCAAGAGAAAACATGAAAGATGTTTTCATTTAGCAATAGAGTTAATTCCGGAAATGTGAACATCCTTCTGCATCTCACCCCCTTAGGATGATAGAATCGTCAAAAAGTAGTCGCGGGTTTCTGAACAAATAGCAGTTCTCTCAAATACTACAAAATGCAGATTATCTCACGCACATAAATTTGTTCCATTAGCTTTACTATTTTGTCTACTAGCAGTTGTGATAGAGACACTACTTTGACGGTTTCTGATCCTTTAATACAATAAAAGGGCGTTAGCAATTTTGTAGAGTAATTTCAATTTCCATGCTGATGGATTCAAATCATGTCTCTGCCATGCGGACGACAGAAATATGGATGTGATTTGAAAAGATCAATAGCAGCATTCTCTTGATCTAATTTATTGAAGGTGCCATATTTCATCTCCTTCAAGTTTTCCTTCTCCTTATAATTGTACAATACGATCATGGCCCATCCGACGTCATTATTGGTAAAACTTAGTCTATTGAAGATCTCAATTGTCGAAATTTCCCCCACAAGTATTGCCTACAGTACAGTTTTTAAAAATATTTTAGAACCTTGAAATTTTGCCACAAAAACTAATCGCATGAAAGAACGGAAACAAAATTTCAGTAATCACCGAGTATTAGTACTGTAAAGATTCTTTTTCTCGCTAAAAAACACCCGCGTTTGACCGTTGTCAACAGGTACCCGACAGTAACATACGGTCAACTGTCAGGTGAACTGTAAGACTCATTGTGTAATTGTTCCAGACTGCTGGATGGGGGATCCTTCCCATTAATGGGATCATTTGAACTTAGATTCGATTCCAGATAATGAACCACACTTGCGTTTTTCATCCTTCCAAGAAAATAAATCGCATCTTTAAAGGGAAAGAGTGTCAAACCCTTCGGATGTAAATCTTTCTTTATTCTGGTCAGTTACGATGGAAGATCATTAAGAAACATTTTCATGGTCAACTGGAAACCACTGGGGATATTTCTGAATAATTACTAGGTAACCGGGATCTCAAGTGCACAAATGAGAAAATGAGAGGGGGTCTTGATCTGAGGAGTTTGGAGAGAAACTCGGAATTTTCGAAGTCTTTGCAGGAGAATCGTTTGAAAGAAATGAGAAGTTTCATGTGAATCGAACTTCTGATTCAAGATTCACCCTATGATTATCGGTGAATCCCTTCAGTTCCCCCTGTAGTAGTCTGATGCGCTAACAGCCTGCTAGCTTTTCTTGTGATAACTGTCAACTATTAAGTAAATATTATCATCATATTAATCTAGATGACAACTAGTTCTTTTTATGTATATAAGGCAGTAAAAAAATAATTTGTCTTTGTACGTTACCTTCTTATTTGATCGGACAGGATCAAATCATTACAGTATTCTAATAAATTTCAGAATCTTTAAAAAAAATTGCATTGGCGGAAATTTTAATTCTTTTTGAGCACGAGAATATCCCTGTCGTAAAGATTAAGCACAGTAAATCGAAAAGAAAAAACATCTTTGCCTAAGACAATGTGTGTCTTATTCTTCAGGTTTCTATTGCATTGTGCATAATATGTAATTTAGCATTTCCTGTTTTGTATGCATCTGATAGCCAGAAAGCTAGCGAGCTGCAAAATGTTTCATACTCTTTTGAAGTTTAGTTATATTAACATCCCATTTTAAAGCAACACTAGGGATAGTTTGGGCCGGATATCTTTATTTTGAACCCTAGTCAGATGATGAGGAAGACACTAGAGCTGCCCCACCTCTTTCCAAACTTCCGCATCACACCAACCGATGTACGTTTCAGCTCGATGGATTTAACGTCTGCCAGACTTCGCTTACACAGCGATTCTTCGGGGGAATCGGGCCTTGAATCATCCAATCCCAAAGTTCTTACCACCAGGCCGGTAGGATTGTTCTACCGTTTCTTGGGAGACGAGAATGAGAATGCATTAAAAATTGATTCCCTTGATCCTTTAGGTCCCCCTATAGGTTCCCAGGTTCCCTAGCATCCTTTATCCAATTTTACCAGTTTAGGTGCCACACTACTCATTTGTCATAAAACAATTGTTACTCCATCGCGTAATGATTCTTGATTCAAGACGTATATAAATGTTGTCAACATAACCGGTGGCTCCTGGCTTTGGATATACCATTGGACGAAAAAGTAAATTTCCATTTAGTATGCATTGGTAAAAGAATTGCAGATACTCCTGCCAGAACAGTCCAATGTAACCAGCAGCGGCGCCACATGAAATATCCGATAACTTATAGAAATCGGAAAATGATTCATATCTTCAAAAAGAATCAATTTGCCACTCAATAGTGTGCTCCGATAAACAATCGACAGGTCGAGAACATCATTTTTGCTTCAGAGATAAACTGCATGCCAAGCATGTAACATGCACACGTCATTGGCGATTTTGTAATAAAAGCATTTCGGCCAGTGTGGCACGTCTTTCCGGGGCAAAATATAAATTACCAATCTACTAACTGAACTTATTGAACTTTTTTTTCCAATTTTTTACTGCAATTTATAAGCATCTTCTATACTTCATTAACAAGAAATCATTCAATTTTTATGTGAATTTTTCTTTCGATATCTTGATCCTCAAGGCCATCCAAAAAATTTTTTTGTCTTACCCCTCTTACAATTTTTGTGATTTCAATGCAATTTGAAATTTCAGAATACTTCAAAAACAAAATAATCTTGTGTTCCTCTGGACTATAGAAGATTGTTCTTTCAAATTTTCAAGTTCTTTTCTTTCATATATAAAATATTTCTTGGACAAGCTTCTATAGAATTTTAAATCTTATTTTTAAGAATTTGCACAAGTTGTCTTTTCCCAAGTTCCCAATTGTCAATACTAACCGTTTCTAATGGAACATATATTAGAAATTCTGAATTTTTTATTACCTCCCTACCTGAAGAGAACTCAATTTATCGTATTCATCTTTCTGGACACTGCATTTTCATTTAATGTAACAGTAAAATTTTCAATTTGTTATATCAGTCATAATTATACGAAATCAATCAAAACACTTAACTAATCTGAAACTGGCGATTTTTAAAAAATGGCATCTTTAAAACAAATCTTTGGCACTATAATTTTTAATCAAAAATGGTTAATAAGACTTTCGAGCGTATATTCCTGAATGCAACGATCTTCCCCCCTCCGTCAACTTTATTACTAGATTGATTTATTCGTTTCTGCGCATTTAGTATAGCAGTGATTTATGAAGGTCACAATTCACCTCAGAATTTCGATTTCTTACCGCTTATAAATCAGTGTTCACTTGCATAATATTTTCTTGCTGGGAGTTCAAAAGAAAGGAAAACCAAGACCACATAATAGAAAATTTACAGACCTTCAAATAAAAATTCTGACCCTGTAGGGTCCTCTAAAAGGATTTCTATTCAGAATCTTATTAGGTTCCTTGGGATAGTCCTTCTGTAGCCGCATCCTGAAAAGGGGCAAGGATTGATCCTTCAGGCACGCAATCTCCAATAGCCCCGAAATTCCACTCTTCTTCATTAAAATGGCGATCGATGCAAAGTACTTGGAAGTAGAGGCGATAGACGAAAATCTACCAATCGCAAGATGAAAATATTTTCACTGTGCCTAATCTGCTCTCCGTTATTAAGTGCAAGAACTGCCGATGGCAAAATTTTAATTTTTCACCGCAGCAATACATGTCATCGAAAAAGAAAATGTAATATTTCTGACTGAATAATATTTTACACTATCTAGGGAAAATGCAATGTAAACGTTTTTACACGTTTATGATAGTTAATAAAAAAATTTCAAAGATTATGTTTCGAATTTTAGATTTACGGAAGATTTTTCTTTACTTAAATCTACTTAATGTTTCTATTTTAAACTTTCTTGCATGTCTTTCCCTTCCAAAATGAAATACACAAAATGTTTATATTATATATATATATATGTAGGATATCACAGAGCTATTATATTTAGCCATCATCTGCCTTCATTTTGTTTTGTCAACATCCGATGATAGATGTAATTCAAAGCAAGAGTTGTAAAAGGTTATATCATTTCCCAGAGGATGGTACTTTTAATTAGTACAACATTCTAGAACATCGAAAACTATCGAGCTTTTGAAAAACTGCCCCATTTAATATTGAGCCAGAGGCTACTTAACAACATTTCGGTACGGACGTACCCACACGCCAGCGATTCCTGCTCGCAGAGCTACGCGCTAATATGTTTTCAGTCATAATGTTTTGTTACTTCTAACGTCCTCCTTGAGGAAATAATCTAACTTCCTGTTTATTTAATATAGCCATATTTTAACTCTTTAAAATATTTCCCTGTAAATACTCACCCAGTAAATATTCCCCCTTAACTCTAAATAAATTATTTTATTTTTTTAAAGAAGTCTCTTCATCCTTCGTTTGCATTATTTTAATCTTGGTTTAGACACTAACCCATAAACATTTTTAAAAACCTAGACATCAGGCCACTAAAATCCCGCTATCTGAAGAGTAATTTTTAAGATTTGGTTAAACACCATATTATTATATATATATATATATATATATATATATATATATATATATAAAATTAGCGGAAGTGGCCCACTCAAAACATTATCGCGTATTCGCTAATAGCGGCACCATACTAGAGGTCACTTTCTATAGCACCAACGTACAATAGAAACGAAATATTAAATTTTGGCGTGAATTGAATAATTTTACTGAATATATAGTGTGATACTTGGCAAGTTCCTTGGCGTTTAATCCCTGGCATACGGTCAATAGTATCCGAAAATCGAATTTGTGTTTTTCTAAACCGATCGACTTGTATTCACAAACTAAACAAAGTTACAAAAATTATGCAACAAATCTGATATATTTCGGTCATCAAGTTTGAGTCGTCGCATTTACATGCTTTTAAAAGTACAAACCGGCAGACCCGCATTTCTTTATTAGATTTCTCTTAAAATTTGACAGGTACCTGCAATGTACATGATAAATAATTGTACCAAAATTTATCTATCCAGTTCACTTTTTTTCTGTAATTATCGTGTAACTGAAATTCGTACAGCCAGATAGACATACTACTTATGAATCGACTTGCTCAAAATTTGATAAAAATCTACAATTCTCATATAAAGGCCGTACACCAATTTTCAACAACCTGGCCCGACACAAATTTGATTTCTTTGTCAGACAGACAAATGGGCATTTTCTTACAAAAAATTTCGAACTCGAAGAGTTCTAAAATGTGGAGATTACTCAAAATCTTGAGTATTAATTTTTTAGAATTGCAATACTCTCTAAACTACATATACGAGAAAGGAAAGAATAGATCGCATAAGCCTTTAAGCGCATCATTGATAAAACAACGCATAAAATATGGAAATTCAAATGATTATAATTAACGAGTATTTTTCAGTATTTGAAGTTTCGTAATTCAACTAAAACTATGCTTTAATTGAATGTTATTATTTACCTATATTTACAAAAAAAAAAAAAGATTTTATGAGCAAATTGTTTTACAGTTAATTTTTAGGGAAGGAGAAAAAGCGAAGTACCCATGCCTTTAGATCAGGGGCCCTCAAAGGGTGGGTTGCGACCCCCAGGGGGTCGTGGGATGTGTCCACAGGATCGCGAGATGTGGAAGAAAAGTTTAAATAAAATTAATTTATTGCTGTAGTTTTTATTTTTAAAAAATACACAAAAAGCTTTAAATACAAGTTGGTCGTGTTCTATTAGTTAGAGGGATAGATGAGCTTGTTTGGAATTAATCCATTTTTTTATGTCTGGAATGAGCTTTGTAACACACAAAGCAGTGTCATTTTCCAGTGTCAAACTATTTCTTGATTTAGTTTTTAAATTCCACATTACGGAGAATCCTTGTTCACAGTTATAAGATGTAGAAAATGACAAAGTTTTTAATGCTATTTTGGACAGTTCTGGGTATTCCTTTTTAATACCTATCCAAAATTAGTCGATATAAGCTTTGTTAAAAGTTACTTTAGCAGACTGATCACTTGAAATCTTGATCAGTTGATCATGATGGCAGGCACTTAGCTCAGCTTTTGTTTCGGCTTGCTCACTGAACGGATTGACTACCCACACAAACCCACTCATATCCTTAACTGGAATGTAATCTGTAAACTGTTCAATCAAATCTTCGAGATGATATGATACTAGTAAGGAGAGAGAGATGAAGTGTCAAGGGATGTGGCGCCAAAACTCGACACATACTCTACTAACTCTTAAGTGTAAAATTTTCAAAATCATCTTTCTTAACTCTTGTGTTCCAAGAACTAAGTTTTTTTTACAAACGCATTTACCCTGTCTTAAACATACAGAACAGTTTTGTCTGATCCTTGTAAGGATAAGTTCAAAACATTAAGATGAGAGATATCTGCCAAACATGCAAGCTTTACCAACCACTTTTCACCACTGAAAAAAGAGGAAAATTCGGGTTTACAATCAAACAAAAATATCAACATTTCTGACTTTAATTCAAACAGCCTGCTCAACATATTACCACGGGATAGCCACCGTACTTCAGTGTGAAAGATGTTTATGCAAAGCTCCTACCTCCTCACACAAGTTCTCAAGCAACCTACTCTGCAGCGGACGACTTTTGATGTAGTTCATTATCATGATAGATTCATTTAACACTTGTAGTAATTCATCTGGCATGTTCTCAGCTGCCAAAGCTGGCCTATGTAAAAAGAAGTGGACCCAGCTTGCGTTCGAAATAATTCGTTAAAAATGATTTCAATGGTAATCAAGCCACTCTTCTTTCCCATTAAGGCCTTTTATCCATCACTACAAATTGAAAGGCATTTCTTCCAATCAATTTCAAAAGGTTCCGTTGCTTCAACGAACAACTTATAAAGATTTTCAACTATGTATTCTTGGGCAGAGGCTAACAAAACAATAAGTTTTCATGAATCGAATCATCGCAATCATACCGGATGTAGCACAAAAATTGAGCACAGTTGGCCACATCTGTTGACTTATCTAATTGAATGGCAAAAAAATGTACCTTCTTTTATTTGCCTCTTTAACTGACTCTGAACATTTCCGACCATGTCAGATATCCGTATTGCTATAGTATCATTTGATAGCGGTATTATTTTTTTAGCGCTTTTCAGCATTTTAAGGGCTGAATACATTTTGAAACCATACCAATTGCAGAGGAAAGAATTAATTCCTCAGCTATTGTATGGGGTTTTTCATTTTTCAGTAATCTTGAGTGCTACCTCGTACGAAGCTTTAAGAGCATTTTTACTAACATTAGAAAGATCTGTAATATTTACTTGTCGACTTCGAAGGGATAACAGTTTTCTTTAGAAAAATTCCACTGGCTTGTCTTTCAAAGCAAAATGTTTAGTTCCAATGACGGCGTTTCATTTTTGAAGGCTTCATCCTTTCAGCTGACAACACTTCACTGCATACAACAGATTGAGGTTTGTTTGTTATTTCGGTGAAACCGAACTGCATGTATGGCTGGTCATATTTGTGGCACTTTGTTTTCGCACACTCACTAGCGTCACTACTTGAAAAGGCTCTTTTCAAAAACTTATCCATTGTTATTTTGTTTTTAAATGTACTCGCCCGCAATACTGCCCACAAGAATGACTCAAGAAACCAGACTGTCGAGTGTCGATTGCCGGCTCGGAGAGTGAGCGCGCAGACAGCTGACAATGCGCAGGCGCGGCGATGTCATGAGTAATCTTTGTTTCTTTTACGTAATACGAGCAATGATAGAACTTGATAGCGCAATGTCAATTGCCATCATAAAACTACTGCAACATTATAAAATCAGTAAGGTCTACTACAGTCTCTTATAAAATAATTCAAGAGACAAAAATTCATGTTTATTTTATATTTATTTGTATTTATAAGGATAAATCAACAATTTGTGTAGTTTTTAGTTATTGTTTTAGGTTTAGACAGAGTTAGAACTTTGGGGGGGGGGGAGTCGCCGAAATTCTTAGTCTAAAAAGGAGGTCGTAATGTTTAAAAGTTTGAGAACCCCTGCTTTAGAGACTTGAACTCCACAGTTTGATTTTTTTATTCTATTATGTCTAAATAACTGCAATGGATAGTAAATTTCGCTTTATAAAATTAAGTTCAAATCATGGCCTCGACAAAAAAAATTATGATAAATTTTATTCATTTTACTCTAGTGGTAATTGGTTGACCAATATTTAATTGTAATCTTAAAAATTAGAAATTTATCGAACCATTAAGAAAGACTTCTTTGGGTAACTATCTTAATTTGGCAATTTCAATAGTTACAATGGTTTTTAAGAAACTATTATTAAGAAGAAAATCATTCTACTTTTATATCTACTAATCAATTACTTTTACTAGAAAGGAAATTCTATTTCATATTATAATCAAATTATTTAGAAATTATTCGACAGCGAATTTATAATATTTAAAATTCGTGTTTCACGACAAGCTCAGCAATGGAAATAATTACAAATAATACGCATTCCCACAAGGATGCGCACCAAAGCATTGAAAGCTTTGATGCAGTTTATAATTGAGCATTTTTTCAATCTATTTCAAAAATTATTGAAGATTTAGGATTTTGATACTTAAAGTATCACAGCTTTAGAAGTTTCACCAAGTCACAAATTCGCTTTTTTGTCAAGTCGTATTAAAAACTTTGCAAAAAATATTTTATTTCCAAATTTATTTCACCAATCTGAGTAATAAAATTATGCTCTTTTAATCAGAAAAAAATCTGAAATATTTCCCGAGATATCGCCAAAAGTTGTTACAATTGATTCATTTTTAAGCACTTCAAACGACACTTCAAAACTTCATCTTTCATAGGAAATTTATCAAAATTTGAGGGGGAATTTATTTCACGAATAATCAAATACGATGAAAAGATTCTTATCCATAATGAGAAAATTCCAGGATATTTACTATATTAATAAGATCAATTTATCAATTTGCCTAAGTTAAATCCGTCTTCTTGAACCCTTTTCATCGACATCCATTTTATGAAGGATTAATAAATGTTCGTCCGTAATTTAAATAAAAAAAATTACACATATCGTTACGTAGAATCACTTAAGTTTCAAACGTCAAAATTCGAAAGTTAATGAAAACCAAAGTTTGATTTAGTATGATCAGATGATGCCAACAATTTTGCATACGAAGAAATAAACTTGTTAACGTAGAAAATTTCGACATGATATTTTTGTTACTCCCCAGGGCATAAAATTTCGTTGAGTCAGAAAAATTCATTTGTGGAATGATGCTTCAATACGGCGATATTAAAATGGAAGGATGATAAATGGGCGAAATTCCACACACACTGATGTAACTAACATTTTACATGCGCATGGAATTTCGGGGCAAATCCGTCGTTTCCAGTCTGTATTTCGGTTTGTCTGCACTTCTGACCTATCTCTTGTATATAGAGAACGAGAGATAGAAAGTTAACAAAGTGGACACAATTGGGATGATGTCCTGCCACCACAACTGTAAATCAATGTACAACCTCCCAACGAAACCTTTCCCTCCACCCCAGTTATTTTACTGTCGATCATCCAATGTGAAAACAAAAAATACCATTTTAAAATTAGTAAGGTATACTAAAATTAGTAAGGTATGCCTAAAATATTTATTTTAAAAATTGTACTGACTATAAAATTTCCAATGACAACACCCTTTCTGATGTAAATAGATTCCCCATGGAAAATTTAAACCCGAGTACACATTTTGGCAACGTATTTGGTATTTAATTACACCCTAAGATATTTGATATTTCTGAAGGGGCTGTTTCCAAATTTAGATTGATGAGGTTGATATTCTTAATACGTGGTAAGATAAAATAATCTTCAGCTACTTTAAAAGCAACTACAAAGACAATTTAAAAGCTAAATTCAACTGCTATTTCATTCATGACAAAATGTTAAAAGTGAAAAAGTTTAAGAAATGCGATTCTTTTTCACAAAAAAATATTCAAAAACAATAGAAAAGTTTTTTAAAAAAACATTCATCAGAGTTAAAAGAGTAATTCCATTTCATTCATTTCATGCCTTTAACCTTTAAGTAAATGTAAAATTTCAAACTTACAAAAACAGTATTAAATTAAAGCATTAATTAGTAACTAGTGAGCTAATGAAATTTGAAATTTGTTTCCGTATGTGAAGGGAATGCAAAATCATTTCTCATTCTAAAAATTAGCACTAAACTAATTACATAATTATTTTCAAACCTGAATTTTTTTTCATTCCATTTATGATTATCTATCTATATTAATAAAAATGCAGCTCGAAATGCGTTGCTAAGCGCAAAACTAGAAAACGGCTTGACCGATTAGGCTAATTTTTTAAAATTATTTTCGTTAAGACACGAGGATGGTTCTTATGCAGAGAAAAAAAATAAAAACTGCGTGGAAAATAGTTAAAACGACACTTTTCTTACTTTCCCGCCAAAAATCTTCATTTCCTGCCCCCACACCAACTGAGTGAGATAGCAGGAAGTAATAAATTATGATTTGTTTAGAAAGAAATACGCGAAGTCAGTTGGTTTTCATTCATAGATAACGGAATGTTTGAAAAAGAAAGAAAATGGTTGCTTTTATTATTAGTCTGTATGGATATTTAATCTATGCTTGCTCAAAATAAAGTCTGGGCATCGAAAAAAACAGTAATAAAGCGAAAAAAGGGGTTTATAGAAAGAAAAGTAGTGAAGAAAAAAAGGAGAGAAAAAAAGAAAAGAAATGAAGTGTGGTCACCATTATTTCCTTTATGCGCGGCATTTTCCAAGCTGTTTTTAAACTTTCGCATCTTTTGAAAACCAATTGTGTCTTAATTTGTTAAGTATGTTTACATTTACGAAAATTACAATCTCCTTATTCTATAAAAATGTGGAATTTTAGACCTTTCCCTCCACCATTTAAGTAAAATATCAATTCCGGGACAATCATTGCTCGGATAGAAAGAGAAAGATGAGTAGTACAATGAACAGAACATCTGAAGAAAATAATACTATAAATGAATTATATGATTATCAAAATTTGTTTGGTTTTAAAATAATTTGGTGAAAAACCTGTTATGAGACACAGCTACATAAAATATTAAATGAAAATTTTAGCGAGCATTAATACTGGCGAACCGACTGGTCGCCAAAGGCGGCTAGTATACAATAATTACGATAACGATAAATTATTCTTATGAGTTATGACACTTTTCAAGAAATTGTGACATAGCCGATGAGAAAAAATACGAGCTTTCCACAAGGAGAGGGTTTATCTTCCACATCTAAATTGCTGCTATTAATAAAATATTATAACAAGGGAAAAGCACTTTAAATTTTGATTTCATTTTTGCGGCTATTTAATTTTAATGTAAGATTACCTTTCTACAACTGATTGTAATGTTTGGATTGTTTGATTCAGAAATGCGTGATCAGTAACTGTCGAATGTTGCCGGCATTTTAAAAGTTTGAAAATGAGCCCCCCACAACCAAGACATTATTTTAGAGGAAATATTGAAAACTACTCGAACGATAGACCTAAAATTCTACATGCCCCCATTAATAAAGTCGTACTGTACTTAGATTTGTGCACACATTTAAGTATGTTGTCATTCAAAAATTTTAAATCTGATTTTAAAATTCTCTATGTAAAAAATTATTTTATAATGATTGATATATGCGCAAAATGTACAGAGTATCTTATATTTTCGTAACAAAGAGTTGTAGTTAATAACTTATCTTTTAAATATGAATAAGAGTCTATAATTCTACTTTAATCGCGTTAGCCAATAATTTCGAAACGAATGGACTTAAAAGTAATGAAATTTCTTTTTGATTTTTTTTTTTTTTTTGAAAAATTTTATATTCTTATTTGAATAAAAATACCCATAAAGAGAGAGCATATTAAATTTATTTAAAAATATTTTAAGGATTGTGAATTCTAATCAAATGATATCTTTGAAATTATATGATAAACAATGTCGGAACATAACGGGGTGGTACCTTTTTCTTTTATCCACGATTATGCGTATTTTTATCACAACGAAACAGAAAAATGAGTCGGACTTAAGCATATTAAAATATGCAAGGAATTTTCAGGAAAACTTCCAGTGGGTTTCTATGAAGATGAAACACCAATAAAGAATTAAATAATTATTAGGCCATATTAAAATTTTAAAAATGAGAATATTAAATGTTGAGTAAATACTGAATCTAATCAAGACGTTAAGAAAATTTCAATTTTAGAAGATTCTTATCAATAAGTTTCTGTTTAATGATATTTTCTATCAATTTTGGGCCTTTACACGTTCTTTTCCAATAGCATAAAATGATTTCTGATTCGAATATTTTAGAACTCTTTTTCCATTTTGTTACTTCTAATTTATAAACAAAATCATGCTATTGATTGACATGAGTAGCTGTAGTGTCTGAAAGACACGGAACTCATGAAGAATTTGTAGAATTCTTCGTTCATGAAGACATTCTAATAGGTGAATATTCTACGCAGCTAACACATAGTACTATACAGTAATGAGAAATGTCATTAAAATACTTCTGTGATCGAGTAATTAGGTGATTACTACTTTAAGAAAATGGTATACAGGCTGCGTTCCAATCTTTAAAAATTTTATCCATTTATGAAAAATATCTTTATTCTAATAAGCCTGTGCAAAGCATGATTACAGACTTATATGAATTAACTGAGTAAAAGCAGCAAGTAAACTTCCCACTCTGTTTTCTCATTTTAATAATTTATAAATTTAATAAAGGATTTTTTAATAAAAATCAATGAGATCCTATATTAAGAGAATTGGAGAATATTCAATACAGCATCGGTGTTTTTTCTTCTTTTTTTAGTTTTTGAAGCATACATTTTTTTTTAATTTTTAACTTTTTACAATAATTTTAGAAAGGCATTAATAAAAGTTATTTTAACTTTGCAATACATTAATATACGTTCAAATTTTCATGATATCCGAAAGGCAAATAAGGACGCCTAAACGCTATAAAAACGAATTGAAATTTTTGGGCTGTGTTTTTAAATTATTTGTATTAAGATACAAAAAGCATAATACGAGAATATTATAACAGCTGTTTAGTGTATTCTGTTCTTAAAATTGAAAAATAAATTAAAGAAGGCTTTAAGTTGCAATTTTTATATCATTTTTGTTCAATAAAATAAGTGCCTTCAAATAGTAACATTTTGAAATTTCAAAAACATCTCTAAGGTACACATTCCCGAAAAGTGTATATACACCATGCTTGGTAGTTCTCAGGAGAAGGGTCTGGCCTATAGAGAACCAATAGGAATGCATTTATTTTTATAATAAATAAAAGATTACTACGGTTGCAAGTACACTGAAATGTGTGTGTGCGTGTGTGTGTGTGCGTGTGTGTGTTTGACACGAAGAAAAATTATTTAAAAGAGGGAACGAATATCACTGGAAATTCTTGAGATTACGATAACATCTGTTATATTATTTAAGCAAGTGTTGCACACAAGATTCTAATTATTTTAAATTTTTTTATACTTACGATTTATTTCAAAGTAACAAGAGGACTATTTTGGAGTACACCTAATAATATGAGGCTGTGGTTAGATGATAAAGGCGACATTTGAAACGGCACCAACACGCTAAACATCCGCCACACATCAACGGAAGAATGCGCTGATTTACCCCGCTTTAATTGAAAATCTCATTCGATCTAATCGGCCTTCGAAATCAGCTATCTGAAACTCACCGGTATAGAAGTCAAGACTTCACTAAAAATGGGGCTCATGAATTTCAAAATTCCATAACATTTTCCATTTTTGATAGGATTTTAATTTGTAAATTATTCTTAACGCGTAACAGTGAATAAATACATAATGTTGGATGTTTGCCTTAGTCGTGAATAAATATTTTATATACGGATTATCGTCTTTTCTTGAGTAACTCGAAACAATTTTCTTTAAATTTGTATTAATATATTGAAGATATTCAAACCATGCTGGAAGTCATTTTTTAACAGAATATTAATAAATCTTCAAACCAGTTAAAAATTTCCAGATGGACATAGCTTGCAAAA
>JAOUZG010023744.1:0-19208 GCA_026289955.1 Argiope argentata | reverse complement strand
AGCAGGTTAGAAAAAGTTGACGATGACGGAAAACTTGCTTGACCGGTTACCAGAGGGCACAAATCGACAACTATCGACGAAAGTTTCGCCGTGTGATAGGGCCTTAAGCCACCGACTCACTGGTGTAGTGATTTTTATATAAGCCAAATAATATCCTTCGAGCTGAAGGGCCCCTTTTGCTCGATCGGTATATTACTCGTCTACTAACCATAAGATTGGGAGTTCGGGCCTACCTCAATCAAAACACATTTCAACAATACAATATAGCTTGGTGTGAATGAATTAGATTTAGTTTAAATTTCTATTCATCTTTCAAAACTAGGTTTCTCTAAACTTTGGAAACATAAAAATATGTAAACTGAGAATTTTTCATTTGAAAAATTATTTCAGATTTATTTATAGCAACTTTATATAAAAGTCTTTTGTCAACCCGATTTTACTTAGTTACCATATCACCTCGCCTGTTTTATTAAAAAATATATATATTATTTTCTTAGTCCTTATTATTTACTTAAAAGATTAAAGAGACTTATAAGAAAAAATCTGCAGGGTTTTTTTAAATGTTAGTTTTTAATTCCATTTGGAAGCATCAATCTGTTATTGGATTGGTCTATCAATCACTGGCTTGATTCGTACAGATTAGTTGCTATGATACAATAGGGAAGCCCCCATACTTACAATGCAGTTTTTAGTTTTTATAATATATAGATGGAATTTTCAACAATGCATGATTTGAAATCAAAAGGTGAAGATATAATTTTTGCAACATTAAATTATTATTAATTTTTCATGTGAATTATTCACACAGAATTATATATAAACTTTTTAAAACTTGAGAGGACGAATTTTAAGAATTTCCTTAACGATTGAAAATTTGAACCATATATATATATAGGGAAAGAGTGAATTAATAGCAGTATGTCGTCAGAAATTTACAACAGACGTCTAGATCTTAATGTAATAAATTAATTTAAAAATATTAATGCTTGCATAAAAAAATGATTCGTGATTTCGTTAATTATTTTCTATTTTCTTATCACTTGATAATTTCTCATAATCGTTGAAAAAATCTATAATCTTTTGTTACCCCCTCCATAAATTAAATAATTGCTGAAAGCAAATATTTCCTTGTATTCGTTAGTATTTTGTATTACATAATTAGAAGACATCTACCATCTCGGGAATGTGTAATCGTAATGATTTATGTAATAAACGAGAATATGGATTTATATATGTTTTCTGTCACGTTACATCGTATTAAAACGATGTAATGTCATCTCTAAGTCTGAGAAGCAATAAATCGAAAGTGTGTAAAGCAAGGGCACGAGATTTAAATTTTCTTGAGACAATTGAAAAAATAATGAATAAAAACCGAGAAAAAAGCTAAGGTTGGTGTACGAAATTTATCGCCCCATTTTCTTCGATAAAACGGTCGAAATGAAAAGAACTGCATCATTCGTTAAACGTATTCTTATGCTAATAATATTTGGCTTGCTTCTCCGTCAGAAGCCTACAAATAAAACTTTTTTCTTTACACAATTTACATTTTTACTAAAACTTGATCCTTTTACTTATTTGCAAGATTAAAAAAAAAAGAGTTTGTTTTAATTGAATAAATACAAGTATCAAATTTCCCAAATGTTAGTTTGGTGAACACAAGTTTTCAAGAGAATCAAGATTCAAAAACTCGACTTTTTTTAAAGTCACAAATCCAACACCTGTGTGTGTGTAATTTGTATGGACAAAAACAGACTATCAAATTGTTATTTTGCAGTTACTTATGTTAATTTGCACAAATATAATGACTATGAGATTTTTTTTTTTGGGAAACTATTCGCAAAGTAATAATATTCCTGTGTTTTCGTTCTATTTACAAGAACTGTGTACTCTCAACTTATTGAAATGATAACTAATTGTCTTTTAAGTTTTTTAAAAATGATTCTAAAATTTGCTTTCAAAGGAAGAGTTATCCATTTTAGTTATTTACTTACAGCAGAGAAATGAACTCGGACAAACTTTATATTAGAATTGGTTTACTTTTTTATTTTGGAAAGCGGGATAGGGAAGAGTGATATTTGTACTGCATAGACACTAATGATGCTTATTTCTTCCCTGCTTTTTGAAAACTGCCATTTCGGATACGTTAAATAAAAGTTCTGTTAAATGTAGATAAAGACATCCATTTTAAAAATTCAAAGCTCCAAAGACTATGAAAATAAAATGAAAAAAGTAAATCGCAAGATTATTATTGCAAGGTATACTTGACCTGCAATCCTAATAAACTTAGTCCCCAAATTATTAATTTTTTTCGACGAATGTAAACACTATAAACTGGATTATTTCCCAACTACTTATTGTGAAATTTGCATAAAAAATACGAATCTATCTCATCAAGCTAAAGACATGACATAATTCTTTACTCTGGTTTCTTAAAAAAAAAAAAAAAAAAAAAAGAGAAGCTAATGTCTTTGTTAAGGTATCTTCATTAGTAATATGATTAAAACTCAAGGATATCAATCATTAATAGTTGCATCTTGCAGAAGTACAGAATGGCTTTGAGTGGGTGTGTGATGGTTGAGTTTTTAAGTTGCACAATAAACTTAGAATAATGTGATAATTTTCTTAAAGTGAAATCTCAAGAGAAATTTTGATATATTCCACTTATATAATCAGTTACAGTTTGATTTGACAGGTAAGACTACAAAGGGATTATGCACTACATGATTATTGAATATGGTACATTTTTGTACATCTTAAGGTTACAGAAATTTTTGTTTTAAAACTCAGAATATGGATAGTTGATGTTTGGAAATTGAATTCTATGAAAAGCATCATATAATATTAGATGCATTCAAATTATATTTGGAAATATGTAAGTCTATATTTATACCCCATGTACCTTTATACATATAGGCAATTCAAGTTGTCAATAACAATAAATAGATTTTTTTATAATTTAAAAAAATAAACTTATATACAGAATCCAGTTTAGAAAATATGGCTTACTTTTCAATGTACAAATTTTAAATTTCAAATAAAAAAGAATTTTTTGGGAAAAAAATCTTCAATTTCCCTCATAATATTATGAGTTTTTATCATATAGATTCCAAAAAAGAAAAGATATATATATATATATATATATATATATATACTAGCTGACCCGGCAAACGTTGTTTTGCCATATAAATAATTTCCTAGTAATAAATAATTTCCTAGCATTCCCGTACCCGGCATTGCTCGGGTAATGGAATTAGTGGGGGATAACAGTGCTACGTGCACTTAGTTACGAAATTCCTCTATAATAATTACTTATTGTCTATAATTTTTTCCCAATTTTGGGAGGGTCCCGGCGCCCCTGGATTCCTTATATATATGCCCTTGTCCTTACCGATCCTTAAGGATGCTTTTAAAGTAGTTATTTTCTTTTCAAACGCAGGCTATCTACATTTTATTGTTATACCTGTGTTTAAGCAAGAACTTCTTTGTATACAACATTTTTTGGAGTTTTTTTTTCTGTTGATAAATTCATTAAGCTGCTAGATGAACTGATTCGGGAGAAAGCTACATAAAATTGGCCGTTTGAAAAACAGTCTTTTCTTAATTTGATCCCTGCTACTTTTAATTTCTGTCCTTGTGACTTATTAACGGTTATTGCAAAGCAAACTTTTACGGGAAACTGCACTCTTCTAAATTCAAAAGGATACCCCGACGGAATTAGTGGACTGCGGGGTATTAAAACCAACACTCCTCGAGCACATCCAGTAATAATCGTAGCTTCGATTACATACTTATTAAGTCTAGTCATTCATAGTCTGGTGTCATAGCATAATTTAGGTGGAGGAAGGTTTCGTAGTTGCATTACTGGTGTCCCAACTTTCAGGTGAAGTATGCGAGGTGGAAAAACTGGAATGAATTCATAAGACGCGTAATTTTTGCAGGATTGTTTTCAAAATTGATCAGGGTGTGCCAAAGCAATGCCAAATTATACAAAAAAAAAAATTTAGTCTCATTTTTATTTATCAATGGATTAGATTTGTAATGTTGAAGAGGGAAACCCAATAAACGACAAAATAATTTTTAAATGCGCAATTTTCTATCAGATTTTTTCAATCTTTCACACGATTTTGAAAAATTTATCGAATTTTATGTAAAAAAAAATTTGATTGAGTTATCTTGAAAAGTTTCGGCGTAATTCAATATTAAAGCGAAATTTTGCCTCTTCGTTAAAAAATTCGTCAAAAATTCAGTTTTAAAAATTCGATTTTTTAAATTATATTGCAGAATACTATATCGTATTGTCTTTCAGGAAACATATTTTCTGTATTTTTCCAGCTAAGCGTCTATTTTACAGGACCGTTCAAGAAATAGACCCGCCAAAATGGGCCTTTTTAAAAAAAATCGATATTTAATTTTTGCGTCGACATTTCGTAAAATAAATTATATCTCCGTGGTCTACGATAAAAAGTCCATCCGATACCACAGCGATATTGAGTATAAGTTGAACGGACGCGTAACGATGGCAATTTTAAAAACGCGGTTTTACTGGACGAAAAGGTACTCATGAGCGATCGCTTCTCCGGAAGGTCGGGTTTCACTCGGAAAGTAACTTTACAGGTTTTAATTTCACAGAAATTAAGGGGTTTTAATTAATTTCTCCTGAACTAATTCATATTTCGGGATGAAATATAGATGTTGGCCGATTCTCATAGATACCGGATAAGCACAAAAAATTTCATCAAAATCGGTCAAGCCGTTTCGGAGGAGTATGGCAACGAAAACTGTGACACGAGAATTTTATATATTAGATATATATATATATATATATATATATATATATATATATATTAGCACTGACATGAAATCTAATGCATCAAATTCGATACAGAATACAATGAAGAATTAAATTTCACAATAAGAATGCTAGTTAAATACTTCACAGCAAAACTGTAAAGGGATACTTTTGAAATCAATTATTATAGAGAGAAGATACATTTTCCAGTTATTCTATCTTCTCCCCCAAAGTATAGAATTTTAAAAACTCATTATAAACTAAATGGCTTCAATGATTATTTGTCATCCATTGTAACTTGAATTGCCTTTTATTACACAAATAACATACTATACTAAAATATGTAGAGTAAACAAAGAATTATGAATGGCTAGCAATGCATGTAAAGTGGGTATATAGCTGGTACCAGAGAACTCCATAGTGGTTCTTTTTTTCCCTATGGTGAATGCACCATAAGATCTGTCTCTTGAAAATACAGATTGTTAGGGACAGACAATTCTTGATATAATTAAGAATCATGAGTTCCAAATGAAATAAAAATTAGTAAAACTACACCAGTGATTTTATTTCAGGGACTGTTTCTTTGATTTTGCCAATCACTTTAGATCTATAGAGATAATAATGTATCTTCATACACTATGAGATTTTGGATTTCATTTTAGTTAATTACAAATTTTATCAATTGTACAATCAACTAAATTGTATAGAATATAAGAGTTTCTTTTTCTAAATTCTAAATGCAAAAATGCCTTTTTATCTGTCGCAAGAACGGATAGCCATTACATGCAAAGAAGCGATGACAGCCAGCCAACCACAATAGCAATCTTGTTTCTCAAAACAATAATCATAAAATGTACAATATATTAAAATATATATATTAAAAATCTTATCAAATAATTTTAACAAAAAAAGATAAAATATATGTTTTTATCAATTTTTTTTAATATTCTGGATTTTAAAGTAATTACAACATTGATCTAATATACTTATTTCATAAAATAAATCTATTCCATGGTCTGTCTCTACATATACAATGTTAATAATAAAAATGAAACTACTTAGTGTATATTGTAAAATAATTGATATATCAAGCAGACATACAATTTTAAAAAACATGCATTCCATACAAATTTCATGACACAAGACATGTTAGTTATTTATAACCACTGGAGTCAAATACAAAATATAATAAGCACAGTCAATTATATTAATATGTCATTTTAAAAATAACTTCTTTATACAATAATAAATAAAAAACAGTAAATTGCAAATTAACTCAATATAATCCCTTTCCACAAAAGCATATTAGAAAAACACCCCTAGAAATAAAAGAAATTGATAATACATTTAACATAAGAAAAATGAGAATAAATACATTTGGGGAACAAATATGCATCTTACACTTATTTCTTTTTGGTAAGTTTTAGTTAAACTTACCAAAAATTAGTTATTTCTTTTTGGTAAGTTTAGTTAATTGTTTGATAAAAAATCAAAATATTAAAAATGACATCAAATAATATTTTTTCATAATTTTATATAAATTTCCTTCCATATTTCACAAAAAGTATGAAATTGGAATAGTTATGTAAAATGGGATAAACCGATTATTCTAATATAATGATTTGATAAGTTTGCTCTTTGAAAAGCATATATTAGACATACACTCTTCCAGATAAAAATTTTGTGATCATAAATTCACATTTGTGATTTAAATGACATGGAACTGATCTTTGTAATATTTCCAATATAGAGAGAAGAGGCATTAAATACCTATAAAATAAAGCCTAAGATTTTCTTTTTTTTTCTTTCTAGAAACAGTAAGACTTGATTTAATATGCTATTTGTACATTACATGAAAGTATAGACCTTTCCAGATGTCAAAATGGGCACTGGAATTTTTATGCAAATTTGTTGCAATACGAGTACTTTATCAGACAATAAACACTGAGTTTTGTTGTGCATGTAGCTTGTTCATTTTGCTGACATTAACAAAAAGAACACACTAGAATAATATCATTATAATATAAATGACTGTCTCCTGATTACAATATATTTATGATCAATTTTCATTGTTATTTGTATAAAAAGAGAAAAAGATTTTATTTTAATGTTATAAATATATCAATTATTCGTTTTTCAGCAAGCAATTGAAAAAAAGAACAACATTTTGCCATTGAATAAAATGGAGGTACCCAGAAGATTAGATATGATATCAATTTTGCCTAAAATTTGACAACTTCAACACTAAGTGCCTCTAAACAACAAAAGTCTCATCATCAGCAAGTACAATAACTTCAAGGGGGATGAAAATGTTCTATGTTAGATAGACAGCAGAATAAAGTGACAATGCAACAAGGAGTGAAGAGACCGGAATTTTACTATTTAATAATAATAACATAATATATGTAGAGAAAAAAAAAATGATTTTCATCCTCATTGCATTGCACTTACTAGTAAACACCTCATTAGTGCTATGATCTGGGATTGCTCGACAATAATATTCATAGACAAAACTAATGTGATTAATAGAAATATTAAGGTCCAAAAATACCTAAATGAAATACTTGTTTCTAAACAGCTAACTTATGTATGTGATATTTTCTCAGGTAATTAAAAGTTGATGGCACGTAACTCTATAGTATTTGACTTAAACATTGGAAGATTAAAAAAAAAAAATTAATAAAACAAACCCTATATGAACTATGTTATCAAACAAATTCTTTACTGATTTTTTTATTTTATTTTCATGAATGCAAATAAAAAGTTGATAAAGTTTAATTATCTTTGGTAAGACTCTTTACTCATTAATTACATGTTACAATAACATCATTTAAGGCAAAAACTTATTGGGATATGCTTCTACACAAAGCAGGAGCCGACAGTATCTATAAAATAAAAAAATGTTATAAGTTTTCATTTGGATTATCACAAGATATCTTCAATTAATTAGCCGTATTTTACACAATCAGTTTTAAAGTGAGGAATAAATATCAAACAATTTTAAAATAAAATGAAAAATTCATTAATTTTCTTCCCATAGAATGATCATCAAATTAATTGAAACTATATTATGTAGCAACTTTATGAATTTAAAGAAATTAGATGTGTATTTAAGATTTAAAAAGTTAAGATAAAATCAGTTTCATTTTTCAGTCTTTTTCTTAAGTTTGAGGTGGGGAGAGGATACTTTAGAATAAGAATGATTTGGGTTTATATTAATATGAGTTGAAGAATGCATGAGCTTGAAAACAATAATTAAGAAATATTAATAGTTCCTATATTTTTCAGAAGCAGAAAGTTTCAACTTCCACACAAATACAATTAAAATAGTTTTAACATATACATAGAGATGATGATGCAACATACAAACAGATATGAAAAATAATACAAAAGTACAACCAATGAGAAAATTTTCAAATCAAATGTATATTAGTTAATTTCTGTTGCAAAGAGTTTGAGTAAAAATTGAATTGTATTATTACTCAAATATGAGCAAATCTGCAAATAATTGAAAAAGAAATTGTTACAGTTCCTTCTTTCTATTTTATCAATCATTATATACATTTTTTTTTTTACCTCATGACCATTAAAAAAAATCTATGTTCAATACTACGACTAATAATGATATATTTACATATTAACTTGCTTAATTATTAATTACTTTTCCTATTAACCATTATGTGAGAAATAAAGAAGAATTTCTATTACATTTACCTTTCTATGATTGTTTTAGCATATAAATGGGGAAAAAAATTCCAATTTCAGTTAAGGAAAAGAATTCTTTTGAAGTTACTTTATTAAAAAAAATTACACAGGTCAGGCAGACATAGGAGCTTGAAATAAATAATAATAATTATTATTTGAAAAACTTTGGAAATAAAGGAATCTATTTAAAATAATGAAATCAGCTTGAGATACATTTCCAGTTAAGGTTAAGTCTGTTACATATTCAAACTACATGAAGGATTTCAAATATTATTCAACAACAACTAAAGTGCACTTTGCAGAATCCACTAAGATAAAAAGATATTATACACATCTTTACAGTCTCCCTACCAGTTTAAGGCATTTTAAATTATTTCAAGATATTTATATCAGCACTTTTTAGGTCACATATCTGTGGACTAAGGCATTTATTTCTCTACAATGTAGAAAAAAAAGAAAAGATTTTCAATATTTTAGGATGTTATACGAATAAGATCACCAGTTTCTAAATCTAAAGTTCAACATAACAGCAGATCTTAATACAAGAAGCAAGTACAATAATATAAATTAACAACTTAAATAATGAGGTGAACAAAATTCAAAAACTAAAAAAAGGCTAATAAAGATATTTTGTAAATAGTATATCTTTTTAAAACTTTTTCTTCAAAAGGTACAAACTTAAGGCTTTTTATTAAGAAAAAAGCAAACTTATATGCAACAAATTTTTAAAGAAATATAGCTTATTAACACGATTCATTCGTAATACAACTCTTTATTTATAAAATTATCATCAATTTTATTTTTGCATCATAAGAGAAATATTTTGACAAAATAAATATAAGAAAGGGGAAAAAAGCCACCTTTTAAAATTAAAATAATTAAATACTTTCTCTTCAGCTGGTACTTATTTATTACTCTCAGAATTATTCTCTTAATGTTCTTTAGAATTCCATCAGAAAAATTATAATACTAGAAAAATATTGGCCTGATTTATTTTTAAGTTACAGCCTTAAATATAGAATTGAATAAATAGCAATATTATGTACTTTTTGATTTTAGTAAGGTTAAAATATATACATGGGAGAAATAAAGAATACTTTAAGAAACAAAATTTACAATATTTTCATAATTTTTCTATAAAGGAAACGATGATAATCATTAAAAAAATTAAAATGGAGTTCTATGCAAACAGGCACGTTTTTAAATAATAATAAAGACACTTCAAAGTTTATCAAAAGTAATTTTGATCAATAAGATTTTAATTACATCCAGTAGCAGATTATTAACTTGGCAGTGTGAAGGTATAAAAGGAAAATTAAAAGAAGTTATCAGATTTCCACGAAAAAAAAAAAAAAACTACTTATTCATAATATTGTAAAATATTAGTTATTTAGTCTATGTCATATTCTAATTAAAAGGTCACTAAATTTTTAAATGTTATAATTGTTTTAGATTTATTTCCTGATAATCTGTAAGTAATTAAATACATTTATTTTTAAGCCAGAAAATAATTAACTAATAACCATGGTTATATTTTCAAGAATTTGATTACATTTGTCATTTGACTCCTTATATTTAAAATAAAAAAAAGCAAATTTTTTACATTACTAAAAAGAATCCAATTAATATTAAAGATATCAATACTTTCCAATTATAAAACTAAAAAAAAATTAGAGGTGCCTGATAATTCACATTATCTGGGAGCTATTATGCTTAAATCTGCCATTGATGACTGCAGACATATATAATGTGAGTTTGATTAAGAAATATGGATACCTCTAACTTTATATCAAAATATTTAAAGATAAAAAAAATATTAATTTTACAATGAAACAAAATATACATTAGCAATATTTTCAACAAAAATGTTAAAGATATATTTAATTATATGAAAATAGTAAACTATATATATATATATATATAACTAAGAAGTTTCATAACTAAACAATAATTCAAATTTATGTAACAATTTTTTTACCATACATGTAACTATTTTCTAGATCTATTCCAGCTAAAAGGTCGGAAAATAATATACATATCTCCACAAGAAACGAACCACAAATACCACCAAAATGAATAAAACATTTTATAAAGTTTTTATTTTATGCTTATATTATAATAATCAATAGCTTTAAATAAACTACTCATATGTTACATAATAAAATGCCAAAAGCAAGAAATTTATAATTATCCAATCATTAAGTATGTATGAAAATAAAGTTCAATAATTTCTGCTCACAGGAAATAATAACCAAAAATAATTTTCAATAAAAAGAGAGATGAAAATTGAGTTCATCAATTCAACATTTTCAGTAATAATGTTAATTACAAAATTTTGAATAGTAAAAATTTGTCTAATTCAAGGGAAACTATTTTTCACAATAAAATGCTATTAATTTATATTTTTATTGACTTCTTTTTTATCCGTCATTCCTTCAAAACTTAAACCAAATTCTACATAAAAAAAGTAAGCATAAAAGGATTATTTTGCTATATTTGCTTGAAAGCCTTAATCAGCAACACATACAAGTAAATTAAGTTTCAATGTCATTCATCATATTCCAAGAACAAGTATGATTGTAGAGAGCTTGGAATAGGCAACTGGTTTATATACTTCAAAGATCTTTTGCCCTCAGATATAGCTTTACGGATAGCAAAACGACAATGATGTTGCAGTGTTCGTGGATTGCACGAGATAATATCATACCAAGAATGTTTATGTTCATTAGGAGAGTTTTCTACAATTAAAGGTTCAAGTCTGTTTCCTCTCAGAGTTGCCTGATAAGCAACAGCCATTTCAAAAACCATGACTTCACGGTTTTGTGCATTATTAAATAATTCTCGAGGTGGTAAATAGGGAATCTGAGGTACTACACGAAGTTGAGTTATACGGGGCAGACGTAACATGCTTCTAACAATGTATCTTAATATTTCAATTTCTTCTGTAGGTGCTTTTAATTCACACTCAAGCAAAGTATAATGGCGAGTATTTTGTATATCAACATTTGCTCCATATGATATGAGAAATTTCGCCATTTCCTGTCGCCTTCGCAGGCAATTTCGGCCATTAAAACAGGCATAATGCAATGGTGTGAATTCGGTACTATCAGGTTGATTTATATCAGTATTGTAGCCATCAATAACAAGCATTTTCAGGATATCCATACTCACTGACTCATTTTCAGTGGTTGGAGTAACAGCAAGATGAAGTGGTGAAGAACCAGCAAAATTTAAATGGTTAACATCAGAACCAAATTTCAAGAGCTCTGCAACACATTCAACCATACCATGGCTAACAGCAAAATGTAATGGTGTATCGGAGGTTTCAAAACTAGGTAGAGATAAAATATCTCTACCAACCGCATTCCTAAGATGAGCCAATACACATTCTTCATATCCAAACTGTGCTGCAATATACAAGCTTGTGCGACCACGTTCATCAACTGCATTATAATCAGCTCCATACTGTATCAATTCCTTAACACAATCCACATTGTTGTTAGCAGCAGCAAGATGAAGTGGAGTTGTGCCACCAAGATGTGGCACAGCCGTATAGCATCCTGTTTTGGAATATTTTGTGGGATGTGAACATTCTGCATTAGAATTTAAAAGAGCCTTTAAACAAGATAAATGACCCTTTTCAGCAGCCATATGCAAAGCAGTAACATCAAAACGATCTTTGGCATTAACATCTGCACCATGTTGTATCAAAACTTCAACGCACTCAGTGTGACCATTGGCTGCTGCCATTTGAAGCGGGGTCATGTAATTTTTCGAGGCATAAAACAAGGCCCTGTTGTATTCTTCAGAATCTACAGAGACTCTACATTCCAGTAGCTGAAGAACAGTTTTTAAATCGCCTTTGGCAGATGCTTCAACAAGTAGCCTTTCACATTGCAGTTCACCATCTCTTTCTGACAAAAAATAATCATGAGCCATCTTCTGATTTTAAGAGTTCTATCTTATACGAGCAATCAAATAAATATTTTGAAACTGTATTTTACCTAAAAAAAGTAAAAACATGAATTAATATGAAATAAAATTCAATAACAACATTCAAGAACTTTTCCAAACTCATCTTATAGTTTTAATAATACAAAAAATAATAAAAAAGTGACAGATTTTTCATCTATCTAAACCAAACAACAGGAAAACTATCAAATATTGACTATAAAAAATTATAGTTTGACATTTGTATCATATTAACTTGGACAAGAAAAAAAATCAAGCTATTTATTACAGAACTTTTTTGTTTAGTACCAAAGCAATGTTACCTATATTAATATATTACAATTATTAATTATTACAATATGCACAATCATTACTAATTATATCCATTATTGTTCTTTATCACTATATGCATACAACAATCAATTTATGTGAATGCAAATTGACAAAATAATCTTTTAAACTATGTAAATCAACCTAATATGTGCAATTTCTATTACATTTTAAAAGTATAAATGAATAGTTTGAATAATTATTTCTATTTTAATATACGCTATTCACATAATTAATTTATAGTTGAATATACCACATAATTGATTGGAATGTATTACTATCGAAAAAGCTTAAGAAATTATTTAAATATTAAAGACAATTTTTCTATTAAACTGATAATTCCAAACGAAAACGAAAGTAGATATTTACCTCCAACTAAAAAATTACTTTGATCAAATAATGACTGAGAAGATCAGAAATATTTAAATTAATCCAACATAAATTCAATAATTTGAAAGCACAAGAAAATTTTTTAAAAAATTATTCAGTAATTAATCATAAATGGCACAATCTGGTATGGCTTGACAATAAACAATTACAAAACATTACTTAATATCGCGAAAGACCTGTATGAATTAAATTCAGAAAGAGTTTACTTTGAAAAACGATTTTAAGATCGATTCACAGAAAAAAATCTAATAGCATCAACTATTAAATCCTTTTTATTATATTAGAAGAGTGTAATAAGTCAGTTTTTACCTAAAAGGAAGAGCAAGGAAAGATATGTATAATTGCAAAAAAAAGAGTAAAATAATAAGTGTTTCAATTAATATCAATAATCAAAAGACACTTACGGACATTTCAAACACAATTAATAAAATGTGCACAAAACAACAAGAATGAAACTTAAGCCATTTACAGACTACACAAGCAGGCAGTCAATGTTGCATCGATGTTGCCATTCGCTAAATGGAAGAATGGTTGGCACACAGAGAAAAATCATATCCTTCTCTTTGGGTTGGCATTTCCCTGCAATGAGAATGATGTCCCCAGATTGAAAAATAATTTTTGAACTTTATAAACGAGATATATCGTACAACAAATGTCGAAAGTTCTCAATATCTCATAATTCCCTTATTTATTCATTGCTATTATAAATTACCAGCGGGTGACCGAGCTCCGCTCGGAGAAAACAGGTATCGAAGCTAACTCGAATATTTAAATTTTCAATTGTGATTTATCAAAACAATACATGCCATAAGAAAATTTGTGAAACCATTGATGAAAAGATAACCGGTCAAAGTGCACCATTGTAAACTATTCTAAACAAAGTTAGAGTTTGGAAAGGGAACTATTCTATACAAAGGTAAAGTTTGAAAAGTCATAGGAAATAAAATGTAATTGATAACAAAAAGATATACAATTAAAGAAATGGTACAAAGTGAGCAGTGTAAAGATTGAAGTGTGTTGAAGTTCAATATTTTTGACAAATTTATTATCTTCTAGTTGTCCATTTGCGGGTAGAATTGAGTTGATCGCTTGTTGTTCCAAAATTCCGGCTCCTTGAAGAATTTCATGTAGAGGTGCGTTCTGCATGTTAAAAATGTGGCTTGATTGAAATCTGATTCAAAATTTCATTAAAAAATTTCCCTTAATAAAAAGCAGTGGAATTAGAATCGTACTTTTTAAAAAGAAAATTTAGTAAAAATATCAAAGTTATCCTTATTTTTTTCTGATGAATGTTGAAATGTCGGACTTTGTTGACAGTGATTTGAAATCGAAATCAGTTCCTTAAGAGTGCCGTATACACGCCACCTACAATTTTCAAACGTAATGTTATCCTATGGGAAAATATTGTCCCGTGTTTCGTTTGCTATTACGGTGTCTTTATTATGAAGTCATTCTGCCATCGCAAGAGGGAATAAAAACACAGGTTTCTCCCGAAGGAATTTTTTTTTCGTGCGTGTCAAAATATTTTTAAATATTTAATAAAAATTGAAAAATGTCAAGGGCGCCATTTAAACGATTTTTAAAAAAAATCTGTCATAGATAAAATAAAACTAGCAACTGAAATACATTCGTTTTGGCACCTTATTTCCGATACATATAATTTTTTTTAAAAAAAGAAATTAGGAGAATGTGTAAAAACAGCATTTTATACTTCAACTTGGAAGAATAATTTGAACTCCCCCTAAAGTTCCTTTAACTCCTCCCTTTCGCGGAGGAATACACACTAAACCCACCTTTTACCACGTGATGGATTATTACTTTTATTATCTGGTCTTCACCCCGCCTTCAAATTTCCCCCTAAGTATTTTCTTTCTGCTTTTCGTTTTTGTTTTGTTTGCCATCACAGCTGTGGTCATCTGCCCCTTCACAATCTGCACTCGTTTCAGCGAATACTACCGCAACCCTGAAAATAAAATTAGTAAATTTTTGTAAAAGAATTTGAATTTTGCATATTTAGCAGCATTTCCGGACGGGCTAATTGGTAGTGATAGAATTTCAGAAGTAAAATGCACAGCAAATATTACTCCGGATGAAGTAATAAAAGTTTAAAAAAAATTTATTTTGGAAAATAAGCAAAGATGAAAAAAGACCATTAATAAAAATCATAAATATTATTTTCAAGTGCAGGTCCAGCTGCATATAACACACACATACACACACACAATAAAAAAACTTTCATTTTCAAAGTGGATGGCAGAAAACAGAAAACAATTATTCATAAATCCAAAATTTTGGCAATGAAAAAAAATTAAGATTCTTTTAATTTGACTGTTTATTGCCGAAATTCGTTGATCTCAGATATCTCGAATGAATGAAACTTCGGATCCTTTTGCGATTATACAGGATCAAAAGAAAAAAAAATAATGGAAAAAAGGAGATAGCACTAATGCTTTCATAGCTTTTTTTTCTCTGGATATTTTTATAACTGTACTTTTTTACATACAATTCATAAATCAATGCTATTTTGTCTGCATTCTTTTTTTTTGTAAAATTTTTATTTATTTGATCTTGTGTTTATGAGATTTTGTACATACATTTATCTTATTCATATATCTTGCAATAAATAATGGTTAATTTTATTATAAATTGAAAAATAAGATTGCTTTTATCAGAAAAAAACAATTAGCGGTAATAATTCATTTAAAGAAAGTAAGATTTAAGAAAATTTATATATATTTTTATTCTTTACTAATACTTGAATATTCTCAAGTTTCTGAATGGGTTTTCTTCAAAATCGTTGATATCTATAGTCATAAAAGAGTAAAAAATGTATATATGTGTATATATATTACAATAGTTAACTAAGCAATATCTTTATTAAAAAGTCGCCTTTGACGGTCAGCTGGTTCAATAGTAGAAAAAATATCTAAAACTTTACATATTTTATATAACTTGGTTTCTAAATAGCCTTATTTGAAAAATATTTAGCTATCATAATCTTCAGTTTTTGATAGCTATATAATTGTGTCATATTATTATGTAGGCCTTAAACAGTTCTGTTCATTATGTTACTTATCTCTTACTAATTTTCTGTCAGAGTGCATAAAATTTACACGATAAATTAGAGTGTAGAGGTTAAATTGTAATTAATATAAACGTATTTTCTTGAAACCAAGTACATCTTTTTTTTTAATATGAAAATTGAAAGCAGAGTCGTTCAGTGATGAAATTGTATGTACATTGCAGAATAACTATTATCATGTTAGAACATGTTTTGGGAATGAGGTTTTCTGGTGTCAACAAAAATCCGTAGGTGAAAAATAAACATTTTAAATTTTATTATCCGCACGAGCATATCGAAAAATCAGCTTTGAATAATGCGTTGCCATAGCATTTACAAAAGCTCTAATTCACAAAAATAAATTAATGACTACAGCCAATAAAACCTAGAATAACGTTATTTTGAGCACGTGATTATATGAAATGTAATGAATAGGAAATTATATTTTTTTAAACAATAAAAGCGAGAAAAAGTTTTTTTGGATCGTTTGTAATACTAAAGGAACTCATTCAATGAAACCATTAAAATGAATAAAAATATAATTTAAATTGAACGAGCACGTGGTGCTTGGCCGTTCAAGAAATTATGTTCTGACACGATACATTGAAATATGCATAGCAGATTTCATTTAAATCTTTTGTAATTTTCATAACATCTTAAAGAATTATTCAACAGAAATTTCACAGATTTTTCGTGAAATTCAATTTTTAATTTTACTTTCAAAACATTTAAATGATGCAAATATAAATATTTTATATGACTTCAGTCAATAAATGTTCTTATAAAAAATTATGAAGTTTACATTTTACACAGTCCTTTTGTCCTAAGGAATCATATTCTGAAAAATACTCTTCATACTTCGAGTTTTAAACAAATAAACTTTCTGTCTTCTGCTATCAAATCTGTTAGTTTTTACATATCAATATTTGAACAAACAGTATTTTCATAATCATAGGCCAATCAATGTCGAGAAATCCTGGTAGCGTTTTTTTTTTTTTTGAGACTGCTTATGAAGTGGTCTAAAATCGTCAGCTTTTACAGAAGAACGATATTCAAATTTCATAAATTATTCAGTTTTAGTGAATGATTTAGTTGATTGGGAATTAAAAAATGTTCTTTAAAATATTGATGTCTCAAGAAAACTTTGGTTTCATTAAAAAGAGGGTTTTTTTTTATCTTTATCGTGATGCAAAAATCTATTTTGTGGTGTTATAGTTTCGGAAGTTATAGCGTTGTAAATTTTATAAATGTTTAACATCTTGTTATTCTTTAATATAATGAACTATTGGATGTATAAGGCTCAGTATTAGTAAAATTAATTATTATTATATTAGAATATTATCTGTACAGCATACTAAATACTAAATGAGAAAGTTTTTGTATTAGTTGAAGTTTAAACACTTTAGTTTTTCAAGTTCCTGTTTCAGTTGAGAATATTGAAAATTAAAAGAGATGCATTGCACAAAATGCGGTTTGGTATACGGTTTTTAGAAAAGTATTAAATGTTAAATGTCTCATAGAATTTGAAGTTAAATATACTCGTGTGAGTAAGCAATCAAGAACAAGTAAATTTTAGCAACCATAAATCTAAATTATAAAAATTAACTAAAACTAAGTTGGTCACTGCTTTTATGACAACGTTTTCTTATATGACAAAAAAATAATACTTTTTTATGTGTATGCATTTGTGTAACAATATAATTTACAACTATTTGTTTATCAATTCCTGGTGACATAGGAGTAATCATAATTTCTATTTCGTACGAAGCAATATTCCTACCAAATTATTTAATTGAATCTCGAACAACTTTTTAAAAAACTTTAGTTACACACAAATAAACAAAATTGCTGACAAGCTTTCAGAAATGCGGAACATCTTGACTCATAATGAATGTTAGAGAGAGAAAGTTTCGCAGTTATTTACTCTTTTTTTCTTTGTGTTTAATGTTAGTGACCATATTAACCATATTTTATTGAAACAAATTCTTTAGAAATTAGATTCATTTTATGAGAAATCTCTAAATTCTTTTTATTGTTTCCATATTATTTTTTTTATTTATAAATAAAAAAATATTAGACAAATTTTCAGTCTCAAATATTCCAGATTATGATACAAAATATATCAACATATCCTGGCTAAGCAGATGAATGGTTGTACTTTCAAAATCCAATAAATAATTAAAACAAAATAAATTTAGAAATAATCACACAATTAATGGTTTAAAAATTTTCAAAACCAGAAGTCATTCAATCCAATATGTGCATTTTACAATTTAATTCATTATTTTTCCTTCCAATTTATGTAAATTGTATTAAGTTGGTTATATCCCACGTTTAGGAAAGCTGATGAATAGAATTCATCCTAACGTTATTTCCAAATTAAATATATTTATCTTTTCTTTTTAATGTGGTACAAATGTGCCATTTAATTAAAATTTAGGATATTTTCTTTTTTTCGAAAATCGGGCAGAAATCTGGAGCATCCCAGCTACACAGAAACACCAGGCAATGTTGCACAAGTTGAAAAATACAACTTAATTTTTTTTCATTTCCTTTCTCATTTAAGACAATTCAATATATATTTTAAATAAATAATTTATTTAAAAAATTAAAAAAGGAACATTTTATTAAAATTCATTCTTAGTAATAAAACTATTGAGATAAAGGATTGAACCCATTCTTCGGAAATGAGTCCGATGTCTTACATTTTCATACAAGTAGATCTTGCCCATTCTCCTGGATTGAAAAATTAATAAACGTAATTATTGTTAAAAATAAAGTCGTGTCAAATAAAATTCTATAAATAATTAAATTATTTAATTACTCCTTAATTACAGGATTCTACGATATTAACAGAATTATGAAAATTAATTAAATGCCCCAAACTCGAAGTGCTTCAATAATTAATCAGTGATGAATTCTATGTTCTAAGTTTCCTTCTAACATTCCCGCTGCCCTCAGTACGATTTTCTGTGCAAGCAG
>JAOUZG010023737.1:0-13552 GCA_026289955.1 Argiope argentata | reverse complement strand
TCGAATCAACTTTTGAGGAAAAAGTTATTTGCATAAAATTTATTGACAAACATATCAATTTCGTGAATAAGAAACATTGCAAGAAAAAAAATTAATAGAGATTAAATGTTTTAGAACTTTTGACATATCAGTTTTCTCCATTTCAAAAATATGAACAAAAAATTATCAGCATAAAAAAAATACAATCTGAAAAGCTATCACTATTTCCATAATATTTGAGAATCGTGAGAAAATGAGAAAAACTAATGAGTTCTCATAATTTCGTGACTAATGAGAAAAAAGTTTAGTCAAAATATAACAAAAAAAGAAAACCAAAAACACATTTTATTTTTCGCAGTATCCTTGAATGAGTGAAGCTGCTCCGAAAACACGGAGCGTACAATAAAATTAAATCTTCGAACATTGCTATAGCTCAAATTTATTGAATATATTTAAAAACTAAATGATCGACAATGATATTAAGACACAAAAATGAAAAAAGAAACTAGACATGTCCACTAAATACAATTACAAATATCAATAACTTTCTGATTTTAACCGCTTTAAAAGTCTGATTTTCATACATAAAATTAAAACTGAGTGAAAGTATTTCAGCCGATAATTTTTGATTAATAAACAATCTAAATATTTTAGAACAAATGACGCGTCCCTACAATGATTAGAAAATGAAATTACTACAAAAGAAGGTGTACGTGGTGTTAGTCTTCATTATAAAATCTATTTAAGATGCCACAACGGCTTTTAACTATATGAAATTTCTTATGTAGGCCCATTATCTTATTTTGTTTACCTTTTAAGAAATACATTGATTAGCAACAGAATGCATTTCAACAGATATAATGGATCGAAGCAAGAATTTAATAATTGATTATGGAAGTTTCTGTGCCATTTTCTTTCCAAGTAATGGTAAATGAGAGCTCACGTGGAAATTCAATAAAAAAATCTTTTAAAAATCAATCAATCGAAGTTATGAATTTCTTAAGTAAGTGATTTATCAAAGGAGAAACTAATAATTTAAATAGATTCTTAATATCAATGTATAAAATGATTTCGATGTTAAATATATTTGATCACAAGATGATAAACTGCTAAATATTACGGAACAAAACTAACTGCTAAGAATACAGGAACAAAAGAGCAGAATTCGCCAGTTCTAAAGTCACCTTCCATTACAAATATACATTATACATGGTTAAAGAATTAATAAATCATAAAAATAGATTATAATATAATTGACGACGCTGACTTAAAAGCGAAATAAAAACTTTCAGAGTTCTGAGAGCTCCCAACAGGACCATTTTTACTTCCATTCATGGAGGAGGATCGAGAGTATCATTTGTGGGAATCTTCACTTCATCCACCTCCCATTTTAAAATAATTATACGATTAGAGAGGATTAAACACAAAGTTATTGTTGCCATTTCACAATAATTATATCACTCAACCTATGTGTAATTTCTAAACTTTATAGTCTGATTTGGGGGAATAATGGAGTATAAAACAGGAGTGTAGAACAGGGCCATATTAGATACTTCCTTATTCTATCATTGACTGGATGGTAATTAGATGCGAAGAAACCATAAGCGGTTTGCATTCCAAGACATATTGAAGGTGACTGAGAATATTGGTTAAAGACACTTCTTCCTGAAGCAATAATGCCATAGGGAAGTCAACCATTAATAATATATAAAGAATAAAAAGATATCAATTTGAAAAGAAACCGATGTATCTATTCCAAACTACGACAGATCTGAATAAAAAGGCCGTCTACAAAAGTGAAGATTTTTTTATATATATGGATGTATGGATGGTGGAATCAATCCTATTAGAGTACTCAGTATCATTGATGGTTTTTTGAGGTCGTCTTCCTATAAATTCCATATTACTCCCATAACGTTAAAAGTTTTAACTATCAATGTAACTCAGTTATAAATACCCATTTCCAACTCCGAAAAAGGAGGATGGATCAAAATTAAGGGAATACTTCAGCATTGCATCTTCGTAATTGTAAAAGATTCATTGTTAGTCGATAAATGAAAACTAGGAACAGTTGAACCCATTTATCACTGCAACAGACTAAAGCAGAAGTTGCATACTTCAAAGGTGAACTTATTTGTTTACACATGAATCTATGATTACAATATTATTTGAAATTTTGGTTAAAAAGATATCAAATTAATATTGTTGGATTTAAAGCAGATGCTAATCTCTTAAGATTGTTTCACTACAAAAATAGGATACTTAAAAAAAACACAAATATCATATATACAATTTGACTGCTGTAGACAAATACTTGTAGTAGAATTACAAAAACTTTTGACAAATATTAGAATGAATCGTAGACTTAAAAATTAATTTGTTGAATATCAAACAAAATATACTAGCCAAAGCTGCTAGAAAAGAGAAAATTAATTATATTTTAAAAGGTGCAATAGAATGACTATGCTGTTTTCAAGCTTTTAAAACAAATATATTAGGTAACCATATATTGTTGCCATAGAATTGTTGAAACCTTTAACATCAGAAGACTTGAAATGTTCCAAGACTTTATTTTAACGACGTTTTATTTTTTCATCTTGTGGCTGACAGCCAAATGGAATACATCACATCTCCGTTGAGCAGGTTGATGCAATTAACTTCATGTAACGAGTTCCACATGCTATCCGCTAATAGAAGTGCCGGATTCTCGTTCTTTAGGATCTTGTGAAAGCCAGGATTTGATGATTCAACACCGTTCCTTGGACCTCTCTGATCATTCCTTGAAAGATCCGCTTCCATTTAATCTTGTTATCATCCAGTGAGATCTAGAAGATTCGAGGGAAAAGAAGATTGGAGTTAATGATCAAATTCTAATTGAAACATAGGCATATACAAATAGTTCACCACTATTAATTATATACTCTTATAATACTGCTCCGATATTTGGTCAGATTTACTTATTTATAAGAAAAGAAGGTTCTTGGAATTTTAGTGAATAAATAATTTTCCCATTATATTGATTAGCATTAAATCAATTTTTTATAATTAAAAAAATAAAGTGGAATTTTTTTCCCTAAATGACATTAAACCTAGCACTGAGGCTATATTCAAAACTTTGGATGGTTTTGAGAAAACTAAAAATTCTACCCGACATAAAATGATATTAAAATGTAACAATGAAAGCTAAAATTAACTCAGTTTCACAATCTATCACTCTTGGGTTCACAAATGAATCTTTTTTTCCAAAATTATGAATATTTGTAACTTACCTCGTCCTAAAATAACATGAATGTTGATGCTGCCCATAAAAAACGTTTTCCTCTTTGTACAGAATTGTCGACATCCGTAGCAGATAGGTGTGGAATTGGGAATTCTTTGAATTTCAGTCAATCAATAAACTTCATTTCATAACATTAGTTCAATTTTCCATAAAAATAATTTTAAAGTTAGCAGGAAAATATTTTTCTAATCACAATAAACCAATTACTGAGGCTACATTCCAAATTTTTATTTTCAGAAAACAAAACATTCTACCCAACATAAATTAATTTTAAAAGAGAAAAGTGGAAGCTAAAAGTAATTCATAGTTTCAGAATTGAATCTTTTTTCACATTTATAAATGTTAGTAACTTACCATGGCCTAAAATAAAATGAATGTTGATGCTGCCCATAAAAAATGTTTTCCTCTTGATACCGAATTGCCGATATCCGGAACAGATAGGTGTGGAATTGGGAAAATAGTCAATCCAAGGACAGAAAGACCTTTCTTTTATCACAATGATATGACATCAAAGAGAAAGCACTCAATTTGCTTGATAATAACAAATGTAGTTTAACTCCAGATCTTGAAGAATTCTTTCAAAGAAAGTTACATTTGAAAATATATTTACTGGCACTTATTGGCATGCTAGAATCAGAATTCTCAAACTTTAGAAAAGTGGGATGTTATAAGCAACTTCATATAAAACAATCTACAAACTAGAAAAACGGGATATTTCCTATTCAGTAAATAGTTTATACAGTGAGGGAAATTGCAGGAATCTCATTTCATGTCTCCAGGTGTTTAACTGAATCTAAAGTTTTAAGAACCTAATAAGTGTCCGAAAAACTTCATAGCTTTATATTATGAATTCAGCATTTACAAAAAGACTGGTGGTTGAATTCGATGCTAATGGAATTTTTCTTCTTTTTCATTGCTGGAAACATTTCCTCATATTTTGGATCCTTCTTTTGATTTCTCATCACCAAACAATTCATTTCGATCATAATATTTTCATTCATTTTGTGTCACTTTCTCCAAAAGCACTCAACAAAATTCTATTTACCAATTGATCCACGTTTCCTTTTCCCTTGCATTTCTGAAGGAGACTCGATATGTTCATCAGGCGTCATGTTCATTGGAGCTCCTATTTGAGTTAGCGATTTTTAGAATGATGGCCATTCCACGCCATGTAAGTTAATAGGCTGCGGAAATAGCTAATAGAAGAATCTTCAGTTCCTTTTCGATCACAAGCACTGAGAAAAGTTCTGAGACTGCAAGTTTTTCATTAATTTAAGAATACGTCAGGAAATTTGAAGATAACATCATAGACTTTTAAAAATAACTGAATGTTGAATGAATCTACATCCTTCTTCTGTAAATTATTTTAAAATTCAGAACTGATTTAGAAAATATTAATGCGTGTTACATCATTATTAACATAAACATAAAAGTAAAATCACACGATTTTGGAATCTTTAGCTATTAAATTTAAATTTCATGAAAGTTTTTCCTAAATTAACGAAGATTAAAGCTACTTTAATTATTACATTTTTAGAAAATATGTGAAAAAAATGAAAAATAATTGTCAAATTATCAAATAATTTTTTGTTCGTTGGAAATAATCCTTATAAAGTCAAAACATAATTCAGTACTCTCCTAAGTAAATCTCTTTAAAAGGTCAAATATTGATCAAATTAAACTGCCATTTGAAAATTTTATCTTTTCTACCATTTTTCACAGTTATCCGAGCTAATATCTTAATATTAAAAATTAAACGATGAATTATTCGTTCCGGCAATTCCTTAAATACTAATGTTAGAGATGGCTAACCATTATTTCAATTCAGACTTCGTCAAATTTTTCTCAAAAAACTTTGATTCATTTATAGTTTTAAGAATATCTTGATTTTAATAGAGTTCGTCTGATTACATGAAACAAACGTAAATGAAATTTGATGCAAATTTTCGGTACATTTTTAAACGCCTGTGTATTATTTACATGAAGAAAGCGTATTTAACAACTATCGTTTAGCGATATGTCTGAACCCGCAACTAGAAGTCGAGCCTCCAAATATGTTCAGCTACATTAATTAATAAATTAGTAATTACAATTATATACATGTTAATATTCTACCAATATCTCATTAACACATAAGCTGAGTGCACATTCCTCTTACGCTTAAAAGATATCTGGAATTGCATTAATTCAAACTTTTTGGGAATGGGGTCATATCTCGCCGTAAAAAAGCAACTGTTAATAGAAAAAATAGATAGCGGGAAGAACGGAGCCTGTTGAATTTCTTTTAAACAGGAAATAGTATGTAATGAAAAGGACCACTAACCATATGGGTTAGAAATGTGTTTCTTTTGAAACTAAAATTCAAAACTTTATACTTCATGACACAGAAGAATTATTGCGGCTTCAAATTTAGCTACAAAAAAAATAGATACAAAATTAAATTATGAAAGAAAATCAGATTCTAAATTTGGAATTTCAGCAAACGCTAATTGTTTCACCATTTTGTCCTAATAAAATATTTTTTTCCAATTTTAAATAAATGATAAGGGATGACGTAAGTTTCCTAGAATTCCGGTCACCAATGTTGGTTGGATAGCAGGGAGTTCAGTCTACTTTGCTTGTCGTCTAAGGTACTCCCTCCCCCCCCCCCCCCCCCTGCTACTGGAAAAAACCAGTCATAATAACCCACAGCAACTAATGTGTTAAATACTAGAGTAATTAAATCGAGTTCAAAGAATAAGACTTGAAAGGCTCTCTAAAATTTATTATGAAAACGGAAATTTCCAGTTTATTTAGTCTGGGATATCTTTATAATTTCTTATCCAAAAATCAGAATGTTAAATTTTTGATTGCCTTGTTAAAATACAAAATTGTTTGGTTATTACTTGTCTGATCTTTGATTATATTCATAAATTACCAACTGGGGAAAATATATATCCTTGATCATATCGTCTTGCATTATCTATAAATTAATTCTCTAAAATTTGAACCTAATAACTAAAACAGTTGCTTCTCGGCTATATTTCAATGTTTTGGTGGTGTAGTATTTCAGGGATGAAAAAGAAGGACGTAATAAAATATTCTCCAGAAAATATCTAGTTAATAAAGAATTGATGTTAGCTTCATTTAAATATACCCCTCAAAGTTACGCGAAACCCATGAAAAATTATGTCTCGTGGAAATCATAATTTAACGAACATTTCGGGTTATTTTAGGTAAAAATAAATAGTGATATTACAATACCAAAAATATTTTTAAAGTGTTAAAAGGATCATAGCTCCGATTCCTTTTGAACGAAGTTTCCATACAGTAAACATTGAACGTACACCTTCCGAGTTCCCATCTCTAAAAAATAATTCAGTTAGAGAGAGCAAGGTAATTAAAAATTTAACGCGGTGTAATATACTTGCGAAACAGAATTTTTGGGATAACGTATAGCTGGAATCTAGTATTTTCGAAGCATTTATGGACTTATTATCTAGATCTTTTTTCTGATACGTCAGGGAAACGAATAGTTTAGAATGAGAAGATGCACACATCCCTAAGGAGCCCAACGGAACTTGCACTATCGCTTTCTGTTAAGTGAGGCTACAAGACCGAATTTTGGACGTGGATTTTGTGAAACTAGCAAATGATCAATTAAGGAATATTATGTCGATATCACATCCCAATTCTCGTGGAAATTCCCAAGACTTGATAATCCTTATAAGAAATATTTTCAAGCAATTCCGATTTTCAGCTTTTCAAACTATCGCATGTCAGTGAAACTATATTACTATCCAATACTTAAAGAAAAAAATGACGATATAATAAAAAAAAGTCTTCAGTAAATTAGAAACATTATTCTGAAAGAGTATGGAAATTTTGATGTTATTAAATAATACAGATGAAAATTTTCTTTTAAAATCATCAGAATATGTTTGACAAACTTATCAGTTTTAAACGAAATGTATTATATTTAAAGCTAACTTTCACAACCTCCGAATTTCTGGATTAATCGCTAGTAAAAATGCACTTTTCACTCGCACATCATACTCCAATACACACAGCTTCCAGTTTAAAGAAAATAGAACAAAAAATCCTTCCATTGATGTAAAGCCAATAAACTTCACCAGATGTCTATTTATACTAGTCGCTACATTTAACAAGTTTTCAGACTAACTTCGCCCGTTCCAACCAAAAAAGCACACATTCAGACATCACCCATTCCCACAACTCAGAGCACACATTCAAACTTCAACCACACCCACTGTTCACAGTATGTATTCAAACATTATTCAAAGCTCAGTTTCCAAAACAAAATTCACTCCAGAAAATTATTACCCTCTTCTTTATCCACAAAGTTTAACTCAACACAATTTGACACGAAGCACAATAATTCTTACACACATTCATTGGCTACACACTTAAACAATACCCAGAATATTCAACACATTCATTACCCACAAACTCCTTAGTGACACACAATAATCATTCGAAGCATCATTACCTGCACACTCCAACTGACCCCAAAACTTCACACGTCACATTTATTACACACCCACTCCACATGACAAAACCTTCCCTCCCCACATTCATTACCCGCACACAACCGCCCCAGGCCACATCCATTACCCGGACACAACCTTCCCTCGTCGCATTCATCATCCACACACACTCGAACACAACCTTCCCTCACCACATTTCATCATCCACACACACTCGAACACAACCTTCCCTCACTACATTTCATTACCCCCACACACACTCGAACACAACCTTCCCTCACTACATTTCATTACCCACACACAGACTCGAACACAGCCTTCCCTCACTACATTTCATTACCCACACACAGACTCGAACACAACCTTCCCTCACTACATTTCATTACCCACAAACTCGAACATAACCTTCCCTCACTACATTTCATTACCCACACACTCGAACACAACCTTCCATCACTCCATGCATTTGCCACTTACTCCGACAAACCATTTCAGAGTATAATGCAAATCCCACACACTCCAACACAACCTTCTCTCCCTCCCCCTTCAATTCCCAATCATTCCGACACACCTCTCTCTCTCTCTCTCTCGCCCCATGCTATTCCCACTTACTACGACACACCATTCCCTGACCACAAGCAATGCTCACGATGTGACACGACCTTCAACGTTTCTTCTCCACAAGCATACCCACACTTCAACACGACCCTCAACATTCTTTCCCCACAAGCATTACCCACACTTCAACCCGACCCTCAACATTCCTTCCTCACAAGCATCACGCACTCTTCAACACGACCCTCAATATTGTTTTGTCACTTGCATTACTCACACTTCGAAACAACCCAAAATATTTTTGACACTCTTTGACAATTATTCTACAAATGTACATCCAAAAATCGAAATTTTTTCAACATGATTTTAAAACACCAATAAGCATTTCCCAATTTTTCAGATCACCAGAATTCATTTACCACATCTTTCATATATCTACATATTACCACTGCAACACTCAGCAATAATTACACGGCTGGATTTATCACTAACACAAAGAATCTTTTCTCAACTGAGCCATGATCCACGTTTCTTACTCTATATTTCAGATAAATGAAATTCTATGATGAAAATTGCGCAAATTTCGCCGATTACAGAGGACTACCAAATTTCGCCGATTATTTACTACCATTTTGCGGAATTATAATTATAATTTCAGTTTATTCAAACAATCCTACCTATCGAACACTAGCCGTTTTCCTCTTTCCCCGGTGGTCTATCCTGCATTTCTGTTCAATGACAACCATCAACACTGCTTTTCTTTCCTTCCTAATCGAGGGACATGCAATTGTCAGAAAATTGATCCTAACAAGAATCCTTAAATCGTCGTTTCAAATAGATCTGTAGCGTGCGATTTACACTTTCGATCAAAGTAGGAGGAGCTATTGTTAGACGTTTTAAGGAAATCGTAATATCTAATTGTCTCTAGTTTTCTTGATAAAAAACATTAATCCACAAGAGATCTGGAGAGTATTGGAAAAGGAATCCACCTCTTTAACGATGGAACAGTTTATACTAAAAAACAAACTCATTTACTGTCACACATTTTATTTAAAGACTGGTAGATAGATATTTTAATCTATTCCGACTGATCAAGTAGGTAAAGGTACGAATAAATACTGCAAATTGTTAACTGAAGGAATGGAATAATAGGTTCATATTCATTTTTTTTTATCTAACCCATTACTTTAATAAAATGTGTTAATTTTGTTTTAGACTAAACAATCTATGGAAAATGGAATTTTGTCAATTTTTCTTTTATTTCCTGCTGAATTAATAATGAAATTTTAACTATGCATTCACGGGGAAATTAAACTATTTCAATATTTCCTAAAATGACTTGCTAATTATTTCTTTAAATATTTTTTTAAAGTAATGCCAACTAATGAGCAATTTCAGAAACTGCAATTTAAAAATTGCACAATATAACAAATATTCATTAATCGTAAGACAATATGCTCTTTGTAATATTTATTCAATATATTTTTTGACAGGATATCTTTTATTTTTGTAAGTAGCCATTTAAATATAAACGTCAAACTACTAAAAGGAAATTTGGAATAAGTTTCATCTATTGTAAGTGATTTCAGTAAGTCCCTGAACTATTTTCTTATCAGTATTTTAAGATTCCTTAAATAAAGGTACACCAAACCACGAAGCTTCATGCATTTGTATAAATACTAAATTATTAGCAAAAAAGGTTTTAAGAAATCGTCTAAGAGAATATCCCACAAAGGCATCTTATTTGTAATACACAGTTACTGAAACAACCAAAAATTAGCTGATAAGGATCGATAAATGCAATCTTTTTTAAGAGTTGGCATCTTTCTTCCTATATTAAAAGAATAACAAATATTTATGGTCATAAAACAATTCATTTTTGATAAATCTATTGCTACTCGGATACTGAATGTTCTTGTATCCTAAAACTTTTAAGACAATCCGTTCACATTGACCTTTTAAGTTTTGTCCTAAGAAAAGTAGACCTGGTTTGTGGGTAAACCGGTTTTTGCTAATTCAGATATAAGCTGATAAGTACAGTAATATATATATTTTCTTAAATTCCATGTTAAGTGTAAATTAATATTGGTTTCAAAATTTATAATATAAAGCAAAAAGTGATATTTGTCTACATTAACTGCTAATTTTTGCATGCATCAAATTAATTGATAAAAAATAATCAAGAATCTTCGAGAGAAAAATTTCAAATTAGTGATTAGAAGAAAACATTGATGCCTAATGAAAAACGTTCAATCTCGAAAATTTGGGATCATGAATTCTTTAAGATTTATCGAGAGATTTTCTCAGAACTTGAAACTAGTCAAAATATTCATTCCTGCTGAATTCGATATTCTAAATACCCGAAACTATGCATTACATATATCTTCAACAGAGATATCGGTATTTTCCTAAATTACCATGCAATACGCTATGAAATCTCTAGTTTCAGAAAATTTAATGATAAAAAATGACTATTAAAATGTTTGAAACTTGTATTATTCTTTTTTATAATTGAATTCATCCTCCTAGAATAACTACCATTAAAAATTATCAGTACAATTTAATATTGCTGAAAATTTACCCGTTATATAATCCGCGACTATTTTTAATTGTTTAATCTTTTAATCCATTTTTAAAATCCGGAATTACAATAATTTTTTTTTGGTCTTGAAGTATGTGTTTTTCCATTTCACGTTTTCAAAAAGGACTAAAATGTCATACCGTGAAGCTCGATTATTATTTTCAATATATTTTATTCCCTGAATCAAAATTTAAAAAAGCGTATTTCTATTGTTTTCATTAACTGATTTCTTTTATGATGAGATATTTTTTGGGGAAAAATTTAAACTAGCAGCCTTTGAGATATCCTTTAACTATATGATGAGTGTATTTATTATGAATATAAAGAAGAAAAAATTAAAATCAGAAGTTCAGCTCGATAAGGAAGGGGATAATGTAAAACCTTAACTGGGAAGTGGGACAGTGTAGGATAGTTTTAAACGGAGGAGGGGAGGGTCAACGTCAGGGATTAGCAGGAAATCCATCATTAAAGTGCTATTATATCATTTAGGAGAAATCGCCTTATTGGATATTGAATTTTCCCACCACCTTTAAAGGAATCATTTCCAACGAAGAATATCCTTTACATAATTAACATAATTATTAGCTACTAATTTGGCAATAATATTTCAAATATTAACTGCTCGATTTTGAGAATTGATTACATTCTCATATTAATTTAATCTAATTATTCTTAGTCTCAAAACTAGACGACTCCAAAAGCATGCAATTTTCACTTATCGTGTGAAGTGATTCCAACTGTTAATTACGATGCCGATTGTTCAAGGAAACGTCATGGCACCATGCACCAGTTGCTTTGCTAATGAACACTGAAATTTGAGGTACCAAATTCTGCTTATTTGCTGCAAGAATTAGATAAGCTTGAAATGTGTCTTGACTTCAATCCTGAACAGAATTAGACACGTGGTTCCATTCATTTTAAAACTGTCTTCTGAAAACGCTGGAACTGAAAAGAAAAAAAATCCGTTAATCATTAAAAAAAGAAAACTAATAAACAAAACTTGAAGTAGCTTATTTTATACATTCAGCCGATATATTAATAATTTTTAAATTTCTTTAAAAAAAATTACAGCACATTAAGGTGCAAGCATTAAATGTGTCTACTACAACTAAAAGATTTCCCTTACAAAAATATAACGATTTATAAGCCTGCATGTCTTAATTATCACAAAGTTCATAATAGAATAGTGTAAAATGATGTACAGAGGAGATCGCTGGATCTAGAGCCTATACATTTGACAGGATATTGATAATGGATAGAAAGCGCTCATTTTAAAACCAGTTTTCAGAATTTTCATAATCGAAATTTAAAATTTCTTTCGATAACCTTGAAGTATATAATGCCACCAAAATTCTAACATTACTATCAATAAAAAAATTATACTATCAATCTCATTTCCTGAGATATATATATATATATATATATATATATATATATATAAAATTTTAGTAGTTGCTTACATGTTTTTAAATATATTTTTTATCACAATTTCATTCGTTGCTTTAATTATTCGTTTTATACTCATGTGCTCTATATCATTTAATAAATATTTGCTTCAGTTGATAACAGCCTAACATGAAAATTTTTACTTATCCAAGTAACTTAATTATGAATACCCATTTCCAACAACGAAAAAGGAGGCTGGATCAAAACTAAAGACATTGCATCTTCGTAATCGTACGATATTTATTGTTAGTTGATGAAATGAAAACTGGGAACGTCAGTTGGGCCCATTTAGCACTGCAATGGATTAAAGTAGAAATTGCATAGCTCAAAGATGAACTCATTTATTCATTTACACATAAACCTATAATTCAAATAAAATTGAAATAAAAAAAAATTTAAGTAGACCAAATTATTATTGTTGGATTTTAAGTCGAGGATAACCTGTTAAAATGGTTTCACTAGAAAAAAATATTTAAAAAAATAAAAAAAATATCCTCTATAATTATTTCAGGTTAATTTAACTGCTGAAGCCAAATACTTTTACTAGAATAACAAAAACTTTTAGCAAATATAAGAATAAAAAGTGGATTGAAAATCAAACACTTTGTCGAATGTCAAACAAAATTTACAAGAGAAAACAGCTGGCCAACAGAGAACAATTACAAGTAATCATATATCATTTTAATTCTTTCATCAATTAAGGCACATGAAAAATTGCTTTTTTAAAAATCAGAGATAAATAGATTTCAAAGGTACAATAAACAGAATGACTATGCCGCGAAAGCTTTTTTACTTTTTTTCACTTTATGACTGATAGCCAAACGGAATACATTTCATCTCCACTCTGTAGGTTGATCCAGTTAACTTGGTGTAGCAAGAGAAACCCGGAAGCTTTCTGCCATTAGAAGTGCCGGTACCCGATCTTTAGGATCTTGTAAAAGCAGGGATTTACACGCTATTTGATAACGATTCAATGCCAGCTCTCTTTGACCATTCTTTCAAATATCTTTAATCTTGTTATCATCAGGCGAGATCTGCAAGGGAACGAAGATTTGGATTTATAATGATCAAATACAAGTTGAACAAAAACACATCCAAACAATTCTTCACTTATACTATATACTTTTATAATACAGCCCAGAAGTTTGATCCGATTCATAAATTTATAAGAAAATACGATTCTTTGAATTTCAGTCAATAAATAAACTTCATTTCATAGCATTA
>JAOUZG010023736.1:0-39512 GCA_026289955.1 Argiope argentata | reverse complement strand
GGTCAAAGTGATTCCCATGTTCTGGAATATTGTCGTGTGCTGCTAGCATATCGGCTCACTTTTGTTTTCAAATTGACTACCGGTCAAAGTGATTCCCATGTTCTGGAATATTGTCGTATGCTGCTAGCATATCGGCTCACTTTTGTTTTCAAATTGACTACCGGTCAAAGTGATTCCCATGTTCTGGAATATTGTCGTGTGCTGCTAGCTTATCGGCTCACTTTTGTTTTCAGATTGACTACCGGTCAAAGTGATTCCCATGTTCTGGAATATTGTAATAGCATATAGCTGCTAGCATATCGCTAATCATCGCAAAAAGAATTTGATAAGTATCTTTTAGGTTATTGTTTATTTTGATTCTTAAATACTTTTCACTTATTACAGTAATAGTAATTATAATTTACATAAATCATTTTAGAAAAAGCAACGGCTTTCTTAATCAAGAGTTGTAAATTTGATTTTTTGTTGTTGTTTGTGTGTATTTTGAATTGATTATTACATCCTCCACAGTTTTCACTAAGTGTCTATTTTATATGATATATGTTGAACAAATTGATACATTTAAATATGTGAGTTTCAATTCTCGCTCTCAGAACGGAAATTGTTTTTCCCCTCTTCTCAGTAAAAAAAAATAAAATCGTAGACGCAGATGTGCTGGCGTCACATTTTATGAATGAGACTGCCGTTTTTATTTTATTTTGTTTTGCTACTTTCGAATATGCTCATGAATAAATATGACTCATGCTGTCTGTGAAAATTGTTTTATTATCTTTATTGGTTAATAATGTCAGAAATCCTTTTGAGAACTCTACTCTGTTTCATATAATCGCAAACAATTTTTTTTTTTTGCCTAAATGAATATTTTTTTCTGTTTTGATTTTGCACAATACTTTGAGAATTCTTTTAAAAGTTAGAAAAAAAAAGAATAGTACACGTTTTGTGTTATGATTTCTAGTAAACGATATTTTAGTAAATGTGTTATTAACAATTTCCTTTTGTAACGAAAATTTACGAGCAATATTATTTTGATGAGTATTAAGTTAAGAGTTTAATTGTCTGAGCACTTTCAATTTAAATTGCTATTGTACCACTTTTGATATTAATTGATTTTGTTTATAAGTATTATTTCAATCAGTTTAAAGATACAATTGATATTCATTTTAAACTATGAAACTAAACATTTTTATGTGATCATCATTGAAATTCAACTACAATAATTTTTTTTTCTTTTCAAACATTGATTCTATTTTGAGTATTAAATTTTACTTGTTAACGTTTCAGTTGAAAACACATTCAATTTTCTCTATCACTTTTGTTTAAAGTTAAAGAACATAATGTAGTAAACTTTTTATAATTGTATGTTACGACAAAAGTATATAACCAAAAGTGTTGAAATTTTGTTCTTGTTCTTGATGTGCATCTGTTTTTGTATATGATTAGATATTAATTTTGTGCTGGACCTTGTTAGAACTCGCCAAAAGTTTTCTTATTTTAGTTTTAATGCATATTCCTTGTATGTGAATGTAAATAGTTTTAGGACATTTTATATCAATTTTCCGTAATCCTCATGAAAGACTACAACTCAATGATCTGTTGAGAAAATACGAGAATAATTTTCAGCTAGGGGGAGAAGCTACGCCATTTATTGAATGACCACCAGGCATGGAAAGAAAAACTGCCCATGATTAGATTTGCATTGAATACCGCCAAAAGCGATTCAACTGGGCACTCTGCTGCATTTCTCCAATTCGCACGTGACCTAAGAACTATAGATGATGTCAAACACGACATAAAAGCCGTAATAGAAAATGACAACTTCGTTCCTGAGATTACACCATATTTTAAAAGGTTCGCAAGAACGGTACAACAAGTACGAGAAAGAGTTGAGAAACACCAAGATAAACAAAAACGGTATGCTGATAAGAAACGTAAAGATACTCCAAAATTTGTTCATGGTGACAAAGTCTGGGTTACTCTTCACCCTGTTAGCAAAGGCTCATTGAAGAAAACTAGCAAATTCATGCCTAAACGGGACGGTCCTTATATGATAGTGACTGCAAGGTCGCCAACAACTTACGATATTGCCGATCCCAATGAACCAGACAAAATCCTCGGTAAATATCATGTTTCAGCCTTGAAACTTTATCAAGAACGAAATAAGTTTCAAACATCAGACCGGGTAGCTCCAGTAGCTCCTCTTAGAAAAAGAGGACGGCCAAGATTTCCGCCACCTGACTTCTTGCCGAGACGGCCACGAAGAAGTCAGAGGGGGAGGATGTAACGGAACTGTGGCAACGTCACCTAGAGGAAACATCAGCGCCACCTAGATCAGTATCCACCTAGGCCACCATAGCCAGTCGACCTCCAGCCAACATAGAGAGAGCGTCTCGATTGAGGATTGTCTTTTGTTTTTCGTAAATGTCTTAATTGGTTACGTTATGTTGTCCCTTATATTATATAACTGTTTGTGTATGTGTTTATGTTTAGTAAATGTCTACTAATAAATAATGTTAAAAGCTAGCCGTGGTAGTTATTGAAGACAAACGGTTATAATATTATATTTTTAGAACTTTTTGAATTGAAATTTAAAATAATCACAATCAAGATTAGTGAATCAAATATATTCACCAGCGATTTTCAAAAGAGATTCTTGAAAATTATCAATTTCAAATTTAGTAAATAACAAAATAAAATTATTCTCTTTGCAGTTGTCTTTATTTAATTTAAAACTACAGCTTTTAAAGATACAATAAGCCGAAAACGAAATAAAATTGCAAATATCAGAAAGAATATTATAGAAAAAAAACCTATTTAAGTCTTCACATAAGTTAAGTAATTGCCTATTTAAAAGAAAAATATTGATCCTCTTTTTCAGATAATTTTTTTTGCGGGAGTCATAAAATTTGGTAAAAGGACTAGTAGAGTCAGGAAGAGGACGAATGAAGGACAATCCTCCCAATCACGAAGCATTTGTTAATTTGCTGTAAACCTTTTAGCCACGCACCAATTGTAATCAATAGGAATTTTGAACGTTGCTAGGTTTCATATTTAACACACTTTAAAAAACAGATGGAAAAGTATCTGAATGAAATTTCATTTTAAATAATACTTTTCTAATGCTCTCACATTCTAAATTTTAATTCTTATAGAAAAAATTGACTTGTTTTGAAGAAAATTGATTAAAAAAAATTTTCTTCTTCTATATCATTTAAGAAGACATCAATTCTCCAAAAACGAAGTTCATTTAATTCAAAAATTCATTTCAATCTTTCTTTAAAGCAATTTCTTTTGTATATAATAATTTAATGCTGAAATGTTTGTACTCACAGGAAAGAGGAGAATTATACACACACATACATGTGTTCCCGAATAAAAGGGATGACATATTTAAATTAGTATTGATTCAAATACATATATGTTTGTTTTTTTAATCAATCTCTGAACTTTTTCCAAATGCTAGCAATCAATAACAAATTTTCAGAATGAAATAGTCTTATCTATAATAGTTAAAGAATTCACAACTTGGACCTAACAAAACCCCTATCATCTTTCCTTTTTCTAGAGTAGCTATGTTGTTGTTGTATTGTGAATAATGACACTTGCATTGGACAAGCCCCCGCTGATAGGATCAGCAGATGATTTAAGCCTAAGAAATGCGTCTCTTTGTTTTATAAGTAGCGTCATCTAGGGCCATGAGTACGACTTAGCTCCTCACACGTCACAACCCTTTTTAAGGGGCGGACTTCATTCACGCAAATTCATTCATTCATCTCAGACTGTAATTTAGACCTGGAACAGAGAATAAGTACCTCTGACCCAGTACCCCTAGTGGTATTACTCTCGACATGGAGGAATTTGCGACCACGAACAGATTTAACTAGCGCCAGTCGCCATACACTCGGGGAATCTTTTGGCCGGTGAGCTTCAAACCCGTAACCTAATGAGTACGAGTCCAACGATCTATCAACCAGGCCAATTATTAATTTCGTGTTGAGAAGATATTAGTAAATTTTCATTAGTAAATTTCTTTCTCCTTCTCACTTATTAAGAAACGAAATAAATAAAAATAATCTGCAATTAGATATTTCATTTGGCTCCGTAATTAGGTTCCAGGTATATATATTTTTTAAATCGGTAGAAATTGTCTCATTCTAAATCATTACATTGAAAATTTTATTTTCATAATAAAATATTTTAAAGACATTTTTATCGTCAATAAGTTTAGAATATAACATTTCAAAGTATTCCATTTGCACAAAATATTTTTTTTAATTCCAAAAAGTCTACAGTCTTTGACACGCACTTATCTATATCCTTCCTACACAATACTGATTTTTTTAAACGTTTTCTATAAAACATGGCTAAAAATGTTACAATGAAGATTTTTTTAAATGCAGAATTTATTTTATTGTGTAGCGTCAGCCTTATAAGCCTCATAATATCCTTCGAACCGAAGGGTCCCTTTTGCTTGAACGGTATATCGCTCGGCTACTGGCTCAAACGTCGCAGGTTCGTACCGCGACCTTCACTTGTTACATTGGTGACCTTGACAACGCAACCTTCCGCAAAGTCGTGGCGCCATCTACCAGCCAACAAAGCCGTCGGTAACTCAACGCACCAAAGCAGTCTCTTACTGAACAAAAAGCCGTTGCTAACTCGACGCACCAAATCGTTCGTCTCCCGTCCGACTCACTGGTAGGGGAGTACTGTAGCGTCAGCCTTATAAGCCTCATAATATCCTTCGAGCTGAAGGGTCCCTTTTGCTCGATCGGTATGATACTCGGCTACAGGCCCAAACGTCGCAGGTTCGTACCGCGACCTTCACTTGTTACAATTGGATGAGAATGTCAATTTAAAGTTATTTTGGTTTCGATAATCAATATTTTATAATTAATAAAATTTATGATTTTTAATATAAATTCTGTGCGTTTCTTTTATTAAAATTTTCTGTGAAAAGATAAAATATAATTCCACTAAAAATAATGTGTATACAATAGAATATAGAATATACATGACTGACAATTGAAAGACTGGTTGCAACTTCTTTTTCGGCAATTTATCTTCCCTTACTTTTAGAAATTTCAATTCGATTTTTTAAATCTCAAGTTTAGATTGGACGAGACTCAATACACATTACTGATATTTTCTTGAAATGACGTTTTTGCAAATTTATGAGATTCTATTGAGATTCTATGAGATTATATGAGATTCTATTGAGATATGTTTGGAGTCTAACGATGTCAGATCTCTTTTATATACCTTTAAAACACTTTGTAGAAGAAGATGGAAGCAAAAGAAATTTTATTTTAATTACTAATTATTTTTCAATTAAAAATATTTTAAAGAAAATCAGTTTAAAGCAAAAAATAAATATTTTAAATGTGAGCAATATAAATTATTTCCCATAAAATCTGAAATCTACTAAATTTTAACCGACGAAATTTAACAAAATTTCCCACAATGTTTTTATAAATCAATGAAGAGAAATTTATCATTGGCATTTAATTTAAAATATTCCTTTTATTTTTAAAACAGCTTGAAAATAAGCCATAATTCTGTTTTTTTTTGAAAAAAAAAACTGGGAACTCTTTCAAAGTAGCGGAATTCTCAGGTTAACCAGGCACAGAAAATTTAATTATGGGAATCTCAAATCGTTTCAATCGTAGAAATTTAGTGCTTATAGATTTATATACAGTTAAGAGTGGATATAAATCCATATAAAATTTGTTTGAAGCACTAAATATCTGCAGAAACTTGTTTAAAAACACAAATATTTTTCTGTGGAGACAAACGCGAAAGAAATCTTGTTTTCGTACAATGAGACAAGCTGCGTATAGCTTCCTGCGATGGGGAGAGCTAACTCTTTGTGAAATAAGAGGCTATCTGCATGTGATCGATAGGTCCCGCCGTCCGCTACAACTATTTGTGGGAGACCTTTTCCTGGAAAGAGCATTAGTGGGTTAAAGACTTACCCTATATATGGCTGAAATCTGCTTCGAGGGCGTCCATTGGATAGATCGTATCGATTATGATTTTCTATCGTGTTCCAAGATCTGAAATTGAAATATCAACCAGTAAGAGCGTCTGAAGGATTTGAATCACACCCTTTTTAGAAAAGTATTGAACTTGTATTTGTGACTTTTTGATATTGGTTACGTAATAACTGATCCCAAAATATTCGTCATCCGTTGCTTTGTCACATGTGTTCCACTTCTACAACTCACCGTCGCCTACGGTTAAGCTTAAGTAGAGAGCATGCAGTGTGGATACCGTAACAATGGGCTTGTGTGATACACTGCTCAAAACAATTAGGGGAGCAAGCAAAAAATCAAGATAACCATGCGAGACAGCCACGTATTGGCATAGGGTAGTACACGCGTATCCGTGCGCAATACAGAGAAAAAAAATGAAACAATGTGGAATTAAGCTTTAATTCTTTGAAAATATGGAAAAAACATAAAAAGATGATTTAGGGCAACAATTTGGTTACATGTAAACGATAAAAAAAGGTTCTGAATATGCATGATGCATGAGTTTTAATAGGGCGTGTGGTCTCCTCGAACAGCTAAAACTACTGCACACCTGTTTGCCTTGGATGCGATGAGGTTATCGATCAGACTTTGGGGAATACTGTTTCATTCCTCAAGAAGTGCAATCTACAAGTCTGGGACAGTCACAGGCGGCCTTGGTCACGCAGCAATGCGTCGTACGAGCATGTCACAAACAAGCTCGATTGGATTCAGGTCAGGAGAGCATGCTGGTCAATCCATAAGCTGTATTGTTTCAGCTTCAAGCATGTTCTCCATCAGACGAGCTCTATGCGGTCGGGCATTATCATCCTGGAAAATAAAGGAATCGCCAATGGCTCCAGCGTAAGGGATGACATTAGATCGCAATACCTCGTCTGCATACCTGCGGCCCATCAAAGGGCCATTCCGAATGATATGCAGGTCCGTACGTCCGCCTATGCTGATTCCATCCCATACCATCCAACCAGCTCGCCTGTATTGTGACCTTTCACGACCGAATGCGGGGTTATTTAGAGTACCCCTCTCCCGCCATGCCAGAACACGTCAAGTGTGTCACACTCCAGACTGAATCGGGATTCGTCTGTACACAGCACTTTGCTCCAATCATGTTGATGCCAATCTCGATGTTCAGCAACCCAACTTCTTCTGGCCGCATGGTGGTTCGGGGTCAACGGAATGCAGACCATTGGCTTACGTGCATAGAGCTGTCCCCCACGAAGCCTATTACGTACTGTTTGGCTGGACACCCTTCGCCCTGTTGCCAAGAACAACTGTCTTTGCAGCTGAGTAGCATTCTCTGTTCTGTTTCGACGGGCTGTTAATCGTATATACCGGTCATCAGTTGCTGTAGTGGCGCGTGGCCGAACTTGCTCTGGTCGGCGTCTAACATTTCCTGTTTCTTGGAATCGATTCCACAGCTTTGCAACAACACTTCCGGTGACTCCAACAGCGTCCGCGACAATCCGTTGTGTTTGGCCTGATTCCAGTCGGCCTATGACACGCCATGCCATGGATTCCGGTAAATCACGTTGTTCAAACATTCTCATAAGCTTGTCTCAAAAACAGAAAGACTGCGCAATCAAATTTCACAGTTACGGCAATAAAACAGACGTTTCTGCAACATCTCGATTTCTGGCCTTATCTCCTTTTCCTGGTTTTTGACGTCATGCACTTTGATTTGCATGTAAAGTTTTCTTCTTCCGTTTCCTGGCAGGCTGTAAATTATGGATTATTCATTTTATGTTACTTATTGGTAGGCATCTTTGCGTAATTCTGTTAAAACCATGTGCTCCCCTAATTGTTTTGAGCAGTGTATTTTCCGTTGAGTCCAAGTTTAGCTTCCAGCCTCATTCTCGCCAGACATTCTTATGGAGAGCGCCAGGTACCCGTTACCACCTACAGAACCTCATTGAACGACAATGTTACGGTGGTGTATAATTGCTCGCATGGGGAAGAATTATTATGGTCTCCAGAACTGACTTTCATGTCAAATTGTAACCATGACAGGCCAAATCAATCGGGACGTCCTTCTGGAACTATATGTATGTTTGTTTCGGGTTGCCATGAGCTCAGAATTGGTATTTTTATGGATGAAAACACCCGTCTTCAACGTGGAGACACCATAAACGAAGGCCACGATCAAAGGATATCAGCCGTATGGACTGGCCAGCATTCTCACCGGATTTAAATCCAGTAGAGCATATGTGGGGCATGCTTGGCCAACGAGTTGCAGTCTTGCCAACCCCCCCCCCCTCCTACATATCTACCAGAACTTCGAAGAGCATTGCGTGACGAGTGGTGCAATATTCCCCAAGATGGTTTCGATAATTTGATACTCAGCATGCCCAGATGTTGTACAGACTGTATTGCATCGTCTGGGTGGCATACTATGTATTAAACACTATACCAACTTTGTTATATTGGTTTTTATAAATAAGGTTTATTTGTAGTTTGCCCCAAGGAGCAAAAAATCGAAATTTTTATTAATAATATCAAATATATACCATTCTTTTTGCTCTTTACTTTTTTTTTCCAAATAAATAGATTTTACAAATATGACATTTGTTTTGCTTTTCACTCTTTCTTATCTTGAATTTGCATTTCTGTTAATTTGTGAACATGAGTGCACTTATCGACGGGCATAAACACAAGCTGCCCGCTAGGAGTTTGACTAAACATTGTTGCAGCAGTAAGAACACGATGAAGTTTTCTGCGGTTTTCTATAATATTGAGCAATTGAAGCCATGTATCCGGCATTTCAAAAAGTCAACTTTTGGGCGATTCCATGTGGATTTTTTGATAATGAAACCTACAATTCGGTATTATTTCTCGTATCTGAAAATCATTATTTGAGATATTCTTCAAAAGAGCTATGTCCAATTAATATTGTCCATTCCATTGCCATCACGCTTTTCATCCAATATCTAAAATTTTTTTTGTCATTCATTTTATCATAATAAATCAATCCTGATTTTTTTTTCTGAACGATACTTTTATAGACAAAAGTTTCAAAAGGAAATACTCTATCAGTTTCACACATTTTAATAAAAAAAACCGTTTCTTTTTATGTGTTAAGGCATTTAATTGAAAGCAGCTGCTTTGATTGAATAAAATAAATGATTCGTTCATTTTTAAAATATTAATGATAGTTTTTAATATTCAAAGTGCAATAATTTTGGACAACCCTATACATAGTATTTGATAGAACAAGCTAGAGTTCAAATGCCTCTTGAATGCGTTCCTAATTCAAATTCATGACAAATAACTGGTGCAGACATGGTGTTAGCTGGATACGAGAACAGTTGACCTAATCCATTTTATACACATCAAGTAAAAACATGCAGATAAATTTGAGACCTTTTTATAACCTATAAAATCTTATTGAGCTTTATTATTAAAGTCGTGACAGTCTGTTGATTTCAAGTTCTATTACTTCGAATTCTAGAACAAATCAAATGACAGGCTAGATTTGTCAGAGGGTATTAAATGCAACATGCTCATCCATTTCTAAATGCATTGGAGGCAGATATTGTCTTTATTGGTGATAAAAACCTTTTTCGCGATTCTGCCATGATGGACGAATGCTTGAAGAGAAACCATTCATTGGAAGAATCGATTTTAGGCACATTAGGCATGTATTGGACATACTCAAATGATGGGTTGCAGTACCCAGGTAGCATATCCTGTAGCATAATATTGTACAATATTATATGATATCAAACAATATTGTACAATCAATATTGTTACTAGGGTCCTGTAGCATAATATTGTATAATGCAGTGCGATATTATATGATATTAAACAATATTCTGCAATATTACATAATATTGCGAATGTTTATCAATATTGTATAATATTTGTGTGCTACTAGGGTATATCGTTTAAATTCTAAGAATATTTCATAATTTTGAATATAATTAACTTAAAAATGGGACGACTTATCGCAAAAACAAATAGGTGATGATATAGCTCAGCCAATCGAATTGTACTGAGTGTATTTAAGCACAAAGCTTAATTAATTTCTATAAAAATCATATAGATTTTTTTAAGAAGAGACAGATACGTTTTAAAGAATTATCGTTGTGTTTTTAAAAATTAAGACATTTTTTCATTACTTTTTTTTGGTTCTGCACTTTCTTTATATTAAAAAAGTTGTATAGCAATTTTTTTTTCATGCTTTTTCGATATAATACACATAACATCGTATAGGAAACCAGCGTTTATAGAATAATCTTTTAATTTTATGAGCTGATTCGTTATCAATAAAAGGTAATCCACAAAAAGGAAAGAAAAAAAATTAATGCATTAATTGAAAAAAATCATTTACACTTAACAAAAGAACCACAACTAATTTTTGATTTAAAATCCCTTTAAATTCTTATTTTTCCTTGCAGCATAAATGAGTGAATACTGTAATCTACATACAAGTTCATCTGCAAGTTCTGCATTTCTTATCATAAAAATATTGTCAGTTTGATATTTAATCATATTATTTTAAAGCAAAATTAAATCCTCTTTTGGAAAGACTAGTCAATTTCTTATCAATAGTGAATAGATGTGAAATAAATAGAGTCTGTGATTCGTTAAAAAAATCAATGAGTAAAAAGATTAAGACTGATTTATAATTATAAATCAGTTAATACTGAAATTATGCGGTTTAATAAAATATATACTGTTTTACATTAAAATATGAAAACAACGATAAATGAAGACATGTAATCATCTATATTAATAAAAATGCAACTCGAAGTGCGTTGCTAAGCGCAAAACTGGAGAACGGCTTGACCGATTCGGCTAATTTTTTAAAAATATTTTAATTAACACACGAGGATGGTTCTTATGGAGAGAAAAAATGAAAAAACTGCGTGGAAAATAATTAAAATGACACTTTTCTTACTTTCCCGCCAAAAATCTTCATTTCCTTCCCCCACAACAACTGAGTTAGATAGCAGGAAGTAATAAATTATGATTTGTTTAGAAAGAAATACGCGAAGTCAGTTGGTTTTCATTCATAGATAACGCGATATTTAAAAAAGAAAGAAAATAGTTGCTTTTATTATTAGTCGGTATGAATATTTAATCTATGCCTGCTCAAAATAAAGTCAGCGAAGAAAAAAAGTAATAACAAAGCTAAAAAAAGGGTTTATAGAAAGAAAAGTAGTGAAGAAAAAAAGGATAGAAAAGAAAAGAAGGGTGTGTGTGTCACCATTATTTTGTCTGTGCGAGGCATTTTCAGAGCTGTTTTTAAGCTTTTGCATCTCTTGAAAACAATTGTATCTTTGTTTAGTGTGTTTACATTTATGAAAATTTGAATCTCATTATTCTATAAAAACATAATTTTAGACCTTTCCCTCCCCCATTTAAGTAAAATATCAATCTCGGGACAATCATTGCTCGGATAGAAAGAGAAAGATGAGTAGTACAGTGAACAGATCATCTGAAGAAAATAATAATAAATAATACTATAAAGGAATTATATGATTATCAAAATTTGTTTGCTTTAAAAATATTTTGGTAAAAACCTGTTATGAGACACAGCTACATAAAATATTAGCGAACATTAATACTGGCGAACCGAATGGTCGCCAAAGGCGGCTAGTATTTAAATAAAAGCATTACACTTCTGAACTGAAACTGTATGTATGATAGTTAGAAAATTAATATACTTTTAAAAAGACACATGTAGAGAAAAAATGAAACATTTTTTTATGAAAACATTAGATTTTATTTAAGCTTTGGTTCATCAATAAAAACATCAATAACAGACAGCTCTTCTACAGTGTCATTTTTTTCTCCGCGAGTTTTGTTCAACTCTGAAGCGATTATAAAGAATCACTTATTTTTAAATATTTGTTTTGAAGAAGAGAGAAGTGATCATATCTGAAAATAAATCAAAAAATAAAATAAAGGATTAGGAATATTTTTTTCAGGTATTCATTTGTTTTTTTCGTTAGTCTTGCATAGATAAGTTTGCCAGGTGCAATGTTCGTTATGATTATGATCCTCTCTCAAAGACTGCTTAACTTTTTACATCTTTACACAGAAATGAAACTTCTGATGTTGCAACAAATTATAGACATATAAATAGCTAATTAAAGTTAGCTAAACAACAACACTAACATTTAGTTAAACAATAATCAACATTTACAAATAATACACATATTTATACATATATATAGATATCCAAGTTAGTTCTCTGACAAACAAAACAGATAAATAATAATTTTTGAAAGAATCGGTTCTACGCAATCTTCAAGCACCTTGTAAAATTTTTTTATGTTTATAACTGATAAGATATTAAATGAATAAAATACTACAGGTGCTTACAATAGGTGCAGTTTGTTTCAATAAATAAAGAAAATAGATATATGTGTGTTAATGATATAACAAGTGCACAATGGATGCTGGTTTCAAATATATTTTTGATTTCTTATTTTTTTTCTGTCTCACGATTCGATTTTTAACCAGACTAGGAAAATATGAAAGACAACAAGTTTACCGAAACATCTGTTTTAACACACAGTTCAAAACAGAGTCACATCTTTTCTTCTATTAAGAGAACATATTTTGTCAACATTAATTTTAAGTGCATGATATATCATTCCTCACTGTAGCATGAGTAATCTCTTTCATCTCGGTCACAGCTAGGTTTGTAGCAGCGTTTAAAAACATCTTCGAAATATACACAACGAATGTTATGTCCCCCTCGACCTGTTGACAAAAAAAGAGGGCTATACTTCGTCTAAAACGAATATTTATTTTGCAGCCCAAATGTTCCCGAGCTCAAGTGAAACAACAAGCTCCCATCCAGCACAATGGTCTGAATTTACAAGTCAGAGTTGGTACCACTTTTTGTCTCTGTATTTGAGCAACAACTGATGTGACTTGTCCGACAGGATTTCAGCTTCGGACATCATGTTGACAGTGACATCTTCGAGCTTGCTCAAATTTTCTCCTCTTTCATTGAGTGCCTGAAAAATGAAAAGAATTGTTGAAGCAAAAGATTAGCTTTCAGACTGAAATCACTCAAATAAATTAGATTATTAATCTAATGTTATGGTAGATTTAAACCTTTTGCAGTGTGGTGATTGCTATATAAGCCAATTAATATCCTTCAAGCTGAAGGGTCCCTTTTGCTTGATACTCGGTATGATACTCGGCTACTAACCATAAGATTGGGAGTTCTGGCCTAGCGCTATCTGCTAATCATCCTATAATGGTAACCCGGCGACCGGCCTTGGATAAACGCAACTTTCGCACATAGCTTCGTTCAACTGTCGTGGCGCCCTCTATCGGCGACTCAAAGCTCTAGACGCGCATTAAAATACGACAAGTTGTTAACATCACCACCAACACTTCATATAAGTATCGTTCGCCAACTCACTGGGGGGATATTCAGTGGTGATTTCTATATAAGCCAATTAATATCCTTCAAGCTGAAAGGTCCCTTTTGCTTGATTGGTATGATATTCGGCTACTAACCATAAGATTGGGAGCTGCGGGCCTACCGTAATCAACACACACCCAAAGCAGCTACGATTCTCAGCTTTCATAGCTGAGTAATTTAAATAAAATTTCCCACATACATTAAAGATTTATTTTAATTCCCCCTTTTTTTATTTTAGCTATTTAGAGAAAGTCATTGCTTGTATCTAATATATATGAGGTAAAACTGGCCCAAGTAAAACCTGTCTAGTAAAGAAATCATGATTTATTTAGAAAAGCTACAAGTTCATTTTTAAAGATTTATAAGAATTGTGGATATTAATTAATGATAGCCTTATTTACAAATAAGAAAAATTAATTATAATAAACTAAAAGAAAGTGATAAATTTCGAACAAATATATCAGTAAAATATATTATTTTACTCAACTGATTAAGAGGAATATAACATAATAAGTTAAAAAACATATTCTAGTAAATAAGCCGAAGCTTAACTAAACACTCTTCAAGATTGTAAATCTCGGTTAAGGTCATGAATGTTTTGCATGACATTAGTGAACGATAGATAGGAAATACAGATATTTGGTGTGATTTTAGCCTTTTTAATAAATCTATTGAGAGAATATGTAAATTTGATCACCTTTTTATTGGCTGATTGACATTAAAATTACATAACCTAAATAATTTCATTGATTTAACCTAAATAATTTGACTGATTTTCATAGCATTAATAGATTAGATTTACAAGCATGCAGAAATATAGACTTACAGACAGACAACAGTTTGATGGATTTTTCAAAATTTGAAAGATACCTTTATTTTAAATGGTAAATCAAGGCATCAAATTTTATCCATCTATCCCTTTTCATTTTGTAGTTAACGAATTCACTTATGTTCAAAAAGTTTCTTGAGAATGGATTTGTTCAAAATTTGATAGAAATATACCAAATGGGCTATAATACTATAAACCAAATTTCAGTTGTCAAGCTCAATGTTTGAGTTATCACATTCACAAAGAGACAAATATAATGCCAACAATGTGTTTATATTCAAAAAGGTCTTAAATGTGGAGATTAATCAAAATTTAGAATTTCAAATTTCGATAATTACAGTACTTCTATATTTTGCTTAAGAGAAAGTAAAAATGGTTAATATAATAAATCAACATACTACTTATATTTTTTATAAGTTTTTGAGATAAGTTAGAATTTTATTTTTCAATTGAACTACTTTTGACCCTTTTCAGCCCAGAGAGTTGAAGCAGCAGTCTAGTAGAAAATCTACAAGTGATTTTAAGATTAAAAAACTTATGCTCAACCTATTACCAATGAACCCTACAGTTGAAACTAAATTATATGCTTTATAAAAATTCAAACTGAATTTTATTACAGCACAAAATTGTCTAATCTTGAAATTAATGGAATAGTAGTGATTTCAATATAATTCCCTCCCTCTTCATAATTAGCTTTAACGACAAATTATTTAATCTCCTGATGATACAGGAGCCATATTTTAGCTATGATCTCAATTAATTGCAAAAGTATACTACTCCTAATAATAATAATGACAACAAATAATAATAATAATAATAAAACAAAAATGATATCACAGCCAAATCTTTTTAAATTAATGAAATAAATTGTTAAAATTGAAAATTAATTAGCATATTTCTACCACAAAAATGTAACTAAATGAATTATTTCAAAGCTTGGGCGCTTACATTTTTGTCCATTTGAGTAGAAAAATGGGTATCAGATTTGTTCATGCAAATTATTTCAATTTACAAAATGATATTTGAGTAATAATAAAAGAAAATGCAAAATTTAAATCACTGTGCATTTATAAAATCAGTACCTGTCTGGCTCTTAACAAGTCACCAGCAAGTGAAGAGCTTTGAGCTTTAACTTGTTCCACGGTTCCTCCAGGATAATGGCGTGCAACATTTTTTGAGCTTTTCCCACTCGCCTCACCAACTGAAAAAGGAAATTTTATTATAATAAAATTTTTTAAAAAGTTATTTAAACTTGTTTCCTACTTTAACAGCAATTACGAAATGATATGAAACACCAGTAAGTATGATAATTATTTACAGAATTTCATAAAATATTTAATATAATTTCTTGAATTAATTGAACAAGATGCAAGAGCTGAACTTCAGAATTAAAAATTTAATTTCATTTTTGAGATAACATTACATTTTGAAACCATGTCATGCTATACTGAGGTGGAACTGGTAATTCTTTAAAACGATCAGAAAATGAAAAAGTCCCCTTGATTTTGATTTCAATTCTATATTAAAGTAAGCATATTTAAACAATAATTATTCAATTGTGTGTCAGATTCACAGATATATAGGATTTTTTATGCTCCAAATTTGCAATACTTTAATAGATGAGATATTGAGAACAGAATACAACTTGAATTTTAATTATTTAAAGAAAGAATGTCAAGCAAATTTAAATGACAGCTCAATAAAACAAATCTTGAAAAAAAAAATCAATAAGTGTAACAAATCTAATTTTGTTAAAAGCAAATTAAATTTATTAGTTAATAAACAATTAGATAAGTTCAAAACAAAATAAATTCTTACACTTGAGAGTAATAAAATAACTGATGCTTTGATACACAAGAAAATGAAATATTAAAAAAAAAATAATATATACATTTTGGTAAATTTACGACAAATAGTTTTCCTAATTAATAAAAAAGAGAAAATTGTCAACTGATAATATATCTTTTAACTGATTTATACTTCTTATAAATTATCTTTTAAAAGGAAATGATAAGATTAATTAATTGTAGTTAGAAAATTTTATTGATTTTTAGCTTTGACAATAAAATGCTTTATATTTTTTACAAACCTATTTCATTTTTAAGAATGTGAAATTCAAAAAATAAGTCAATTTAAAAGTCTTTCTATGTATAATAGATATGAATAACCAATACATTAAATAAAATTAATTTCAATGAAAAGATTCATACATAGTTCTTCCTTGTCCAATATACTCGGACCTCCACCAAAAAGTCCCTTGAAAAATCCCTGTTTCGGAGGTTCTGGCATTTCTTTAGTAAGAAACAAGGTACCCATCATGTCTTGAAGCAAATTTCTGTAAAAAAGAAATATAACATGGTCATATGGTATGAAATATCTTGTAAATAAAAGCTATATCTATATCAATAACAGAGAATAATGTGTGTGTTGGTGTTCAACAAGTTAGAATGTTTGATCAAAATAAATTTGGCACTAATATATTTTTTGAAAGACAAAGAGTGCACCTTGAAGAATTTTTTTTGGAAATATCATTTAGAATTACAATAAATAAAAAATTAAGTGAGATGTTGTCATTATTTTGTGACAAATTCTAAAAATACCATAAAAAAAGGGTTTTCACACAACTTTAAATAATATCTTAAATTATATAATTTATTTTAAACATACCATAATACCCTTTGTAATGATACTGATTTAATTATTATGAAATTTTTCCTTGATTTTTGACAATTTTTTAAATATTATTTTTAACAATAGCTTTCTTTTTTGCACTAAAATCAAAAGCATTTTCTTATTTCACCAAATATTAAATCGGAAGATTTTCTTCTCTTCAGGACGAAAGACTATTTTCTGTATGAGAGTATGTTTAAAAAACAAACAAGAATGTGAAATTATAGTCCTGCAAAAAAAGCTATAATTAATAATAAAAAAATTAGAAAGACATAACAAAAAAATTCTGAATTACTAATTAAAAGATGAAATCAGAAAAACAATTTATGCCTGCTCTGCAGATACAGACAAATACAATCCTTTATAAAAACTAATCATAAGTAAAATTGAAGTCAAGAATTAACAGTAACAACTAATTAAGTGAAACAAAATATTACCCAAAGGATGCAGAAATAGTAAATTTCTGAACCTCGGATGGAGAACAAAGATATAAACCATGGCCATTCGCACTAATACAAAATGTCCGAGCCATTCTGGAGAAGTTCCTGGAAAATTTTAAATTTTTTATTGTTGAAAATTGCCAAAAAATAGATTTTTTTTGCATTAAAAAATTATAGATATTTCTTCACTATTAATTAGTAAAATTTGTATTATGTAAATTAAAGGATTATTTAATAAAAGTCTCAAACAGAAACCTTTTGGAGAAAAATATAAAAGCATTAGCTTAGTAAATTTATTACAAAACACAAGCCAAGAAATAGTAAAAATTATATTTACTTGATATTAATTACAGGTAAAAAATCTACATGGAGTAACTGTCTCAGACTTGGTAAACTATAGATATTCATATGACCAGTGGCAATGTAGCATACTAAACATGTTCCTAAAAGTAAAAAAAAAGTTTATAATGAAAATATAAATATAAAAAAAGGAATACATTATGAGAAATAATTTTAATATATAAAATTCAAACTTTTAGGCATCTTGGCATACAGCGAAGGAAAAATCGTGATTCAAAATTCATAGAGCATTATTTATATATTATATACAAAAAGCTTATACAATATAACTCATTTATAGTAATGCATGTGTCCATTCTTTACAAGAATTCCTACTTAAATGACGAGCAACCCAATATTGAAAATTTATGAATTTTAGGAATTCCTAATCAGTGAGTGAAGTAAGGAAATTTATATATCTGTTCTTTGTTCCAGCAGGTTCTGTTCTCTGTTTCTTGAAAGGAAAAAAGCAAGCAAATCTAAGAGGAAAAAGGAAGGTAGTATAAAACCTATACAAGCAGTATTTCTTTCTTTTTTTTGGATTATTAAAAAAATAAACACCATAACATTTTTACTTTTTGACAATAAAAATCATTTTATGAAAGTACTCTTGTTGGAGCCACAAAAGACAAGAAAAAAAGAAATCTCAAGGATTTTCAGATTCTCATGCCAGATCATTCAATGTTGGAGAAAAAAATGCAGACTGGGACCAAGCAGCTGGATGAATGCACAATCAACAAAGGAGATCATGGCGAAAAATAAATGAAAAATGCATCAATAAGAATCATTTTAATAAGTTTTAAGTGTCAATTTATAAATATTTCAAGATATTCTTATTTTAAACAATGTGTGATCAATTTTATAAATAAAACCATTTTTTTTGTTACCTGGATCTTTAAGACAAGATACATCAGCTTTGATAGCGTATGATGTATCTGAAATAACATTTCTGTACAATGCAGTTTGAGAAGGCAAGAGAACCACATGCGATCGTCGCTCTGAGGTTAAGACAGCAAACTGTTTCTCTCTGCGGTCTAAGGAAGACGAAGATGGTCGACTTGTTAATCCTATAAGAGAGAATGAGAAGCAAGAATTAAAACACAGTTTATAAGATTTCAAAATGCAGGACATTTCTCTTAACATACACAATTAAATGATATAAAAGCTTCATATATTTAAGGAAGTTTAATTAAAAGTGAACCTATCTGAGTATTTATGCTTTACAGGACTAATTCTAGAACATAGAACTAATGCAAACTTTTCATAATAAATTTTTTAAAAATTAAAAGTTAAAGACTGATGAACACAATATATGATAAGAAGTAGTGTACATTTAATCGAGGTCATAAGTTATGGGTGTGAAAGTTTTATATCATGATAAGAAAAATGAATTTCTTTAATATTTTATATACAAAAACAGATAAAGCAATATTTTAAGAATAATAATAACTTGATCCCAAGTTTGTATGCTTTATGCATGCTTTAAACATCTTGAATATTTTCTATTATTTTTTTGTGTATATAATTAAATTTAGTAATAAAAATGACTGTGTGGGACTTGTATTAATCTATTGGTGCTCTACTTGGTCAATTTTTATGCTTTGCACAGCAAAATTTGGCACAAATATATTTTAGACTGTAGGAATTCATACCTTCGAGTGATTTTTATTTTAAATAATTTTTTTTTGGACAAAATATTGATTTTATTCCATCAGAACTTCTAATATGGTAGCATAAAAATTATTTCTACTGAATCCATGGCAATTTTTAAACAGTATTTTTTATGCATGATTTCAGATATTGCTTGCTGATAGTTGAAATAAAATTTAAATCTTCCTTACAAATATTTAATCATTTGCTGTTCAATTATTAATAGCAAAGAACTCAAAGCCATGTTATTTTAATATACTTTTGAAATTTCACAATATTTTCTTATTTTATTTCATAAAATTTGGTGCCAAAACCTCCAACATATTAAATAATATAGAGAATACACTAAAAGATTATATACTTAATACAGTTCTCTTTTCAGCATGTTTCAGTGTAGCTAATACCAGCAGTTGGTATGTTCATATAATATACTGTTCAGTATTAATCTTGGAATTAATAGCATTTTTTTAGAAATATAAAAACTGAAGTTACAGCACCCCTTGAGACAAAGTGAAATGTATTAGATAAGCATGGACTATTACACCTTTTATGTAAAAGAGAAATCTTTCTGTAAAAGAGAAAACATTTCTTTTGACTCTAGATAAGGTTATCTGGACATATTGGTACAAAAGCTATCCTTGAGTAAACTGTGCCAGACTGTATTAATAAGATTCATGTATACAATAACTAGGAAAAATATATAGGAAAAATAACTAGGAAAAATAATATAAAATTTGATGTATGAATATGCTTTGTTATTATAATAAAATAATGCACTAGGAATGATCAATATAAGAGATAATCAGCTATCGAAAATTGCTTCGGAGATATAACTGAAAGCAATTTGGAAAATATTGTTCTTAAAAAGAAAAAATAAATAAGTATTCTATTAATATTTCTCAAATATGTTTCAATTAATATCTGTGATAGCCCTGGAAAGTGCACATGGGTGAGGTAGCCAAGGTCTGCAAATGGCTATTGCACTCATAAAGAAAATTTATTGATTTTATTATTAAGCAAAAAAAGTTTTAATCTATAATCTCAAAAAAATTATTTGTATACTTTTTATTGTACTTTTTTGAATCACTCCAGTCCAATCAATCTAGAATTGCATATTTTGGCAGAAAATGTATTAATATATATTTTTTTACAATGAACTTAGAGTTTAAAGTATTGTGATCTACTATTTTAGAAATAATTATTATTTCCCTTCCAAGTCTTTTGAAAGGGAAAATGACATTATAAGCATAAACTTACTTTTCTTTTCTTCTTTCTCTTTTTCTTTTATAGGTTCTATAGAATCGGGTATCACATTTCCAGCAGCATCAAGAAAAGACACATTGAGGATCCCTCCTTTGAGACGATAAATTGTTCCTAAAATTACATGAAAAAGTATTGCATTAGATACATTTGAAATTCAAATAGAATTTTTCATATATACATAGAAGAATAGAATTCTATATATATTTATAAAAAAAAGCTTAGAAATAAAAGAGCTTTAGCAGATAGTAGTATTACTGAATAAAGAAAATAATATTCTTAAATATTTTATTCAATGATTTAAATTATGAAAAATTTGAATAATAGAACTTTAACATTGAAATAAATATTCTGGAAAATCCCTCTATACATTCACAAATAATAAAGCATGGAAAATTTTCTAAAATTCCATATTATATATATATATATATATATATATATATATATATATATATATATATATAATGAGTAGTAAAAAATAACTACTAATCCATAATTATTAAATTGTTCATTTATAGGCAATAGATCCTTTGTTAATTATTCCTTAAATTTACTTATAATTAAAGAGACCAAGTAGTTATATCACATAAAATACCATCTTCAATCATCCAAAATCTTGTCATGCTATTTATGCAGCAAATAATCATAATTTAATAATTTAAAATGCCATATTCATTAAAAGATTATTTCACAAATATACATTTCAAGGTTATATTCAAAAATGTTTTAAACTATGCATAGAATTATAAGAAAAATTCTGTATAAAGAAAAGTAAATATAATTTTCCGAATTTAATAAAAGCAATAGTAGTAATCATCAGATTATATGGACCAAAACATTTAAAATTTTAAAAAACACTAAACTTTTAGAGATAATTAAAAACCTTTACAATCTAAAATCCCAAAGTTAATTTTTAAAACAATATACTTTAGTTTTCAAAGTTGACTGTAGATATTTTCATAAAATACAAACATTTTCTGTTATATTTTTCGAGAAAAGGAGACATTACATTTAGAATTTGTGAAAGTGACTAAAATATGAGAAATCAGTAAATAGTATAATATATTACAATCAAGACTGAACTTTCTAAGCTTATTAAAATGAAATTAAGTAATCTATTAGAAATTGGAAAAAAAAATCTTTTCTTATACACATATAAACATTTTAAAAATAATACTTTTTCTAATTATATTTACAACATATTCATAAAATGCAAAATCATCCAAATAACATTTAAGGTGAGTATAATAAAATACTTAAAATATAATTAATAATATTTTTTTCATCTACAAAGGGTTCAACAATTTTGTGTTTTATTGATGATTTTATTTTTAACAAGAACTATGAAGGTCATTGAAATAAAATGCATTTAAACACACAAACTTATGTATATCCGCTTACCACTGGGCGATATAATTACTGGCTGTAGAAGACGAGATTCTCCAGGGGGAGGTATAATAAGCAGGAAGACAAGAACAGATCCCATACTTGTGCCAACCCACAAGCTTGGACTTGGACATGAATCTATAAAAGTGGGAAAATAGTCAATTTTTGATTTGATTTATTATTTCTAAATTAAATATACATACATTAAAGAAATTCTAATTTAAACATTAAATTTTGATTGAACTTCATAATGAGCAATTTTAAAAATTTGAAACAAAAAAAGTAGCAGTAAAATAAGGAGAAATGGCTTTTAAAGGTAAGTATATCATTATATTTGCATATTTATAAAACAGTCATCAGTATTGTTACAAGCGAGCGAGCGGCACGAAAACTCGCCAAAGTTGGCGACGTTTGGCGAAGAGCCTAGCGCCAGCTTGATTGGTTTGGCGAAAGGAATAATCTAGTAGCCGCTAGATTGTGCGCGATGTTTTGAGAATTTTCACGAGACTCAGGTGCACGCGCTTCTCGGCTATATAAGGACGAGTAGCCGGCGTGAGTTAGTTAGTTGCTATAGTGATTTGATCGAGTTAGTGGAGAGTGTGTTGTGTAATAAAAAGCGTCTCGCTGGACTAAAGGATTTGTGAGCTGTGTTTGCGTTTGCTGTTAACGCTGTGTTATTGAGCTCGCTGTGATTAACTGTTGCTGTGCTATACGATAGCTGTTTTGTAGTCTGTTTTTATCGTGCGTAAGACTTGAATTTACGCTGTAATTGACTGTTGACTGCTGAATTGTACTTATCTAAAATTTTTACGTTATCAATTATCCTGTAAATAACAGTAAATAGCTGTAAATAAATTTGTTTGTGCTGTCCTCAAATAAAGTCCATTCAATCCAAACCCGCTAGGCTAAAAACGTAACAACTGGTGTCAGAAGTGGGATTGAATGGTGAAGACTAGAGCGATGGAGGAAGCAGATAAAGCAAAGTTCGAACAGCTTTTTGCTTTCATTAAAGAAATGCAAGAAGGCCAAGAGAAGATGGAGAAGAAGATGGAACAAGGGCAAGAGAAAATGGAGAAGAAGATAGAACAGAGCCAAGAGATTATGGAGAAGAAGATAGAACAAGGGCAAGAGAAAATGGAGAAGAAGATAGATCAAGGTCAAGAGAAGATGGAGAAGATAGAACAAGGCCAAGCTAACATTGTTGAAGCAATCAACACCAAAGTAGATGCTTTGGCGGAAAAGGTTCGCAATATTCAGCAGAGTTGTGAGCAGAATGGTGAAAATCTCCGTAAGGTTGAAGAGAGATTTGATGAAAGATTGAACACCTTTGAACAAGAAATTGAAAGGAAAGTAGAGGAAAAATTGAAGAGGATGGAAGGTGCACAGATAAAATCTGAAAACCAATCCTCGAATATTCGAGAGCACGAAATATCTCATGGACCTGCTATTCCTAAATCAAACATAAAAGTATCCACCTACGACGGGAAAACATCTTGGCAAGTTTACAGGACTCAATTCTCCATCGTCGCAGAAGCCAATGGTTGGGATCCAGTCACGAAGGCTCGTCAACTAGCTGCATCACTACGGGCTGAAGCTGCTGATATTTTGAGAACTGTTCCCGAAGATCAACATCTGAACTTTGATGCTCTTTCAAACGCTCTGGAGTTGCGCTTCGGAGAAAAGTGCCTCAAGGACTATAGCCGTCTGCTATAGCCGTCTGCTAAAAGTCAAAGATCGAATGAAAGCCTGCAGGAGCTTGCAGCAGATGTTGAGAGGCTCCTCCCATCTTGCCTTCTCCGACTGTCCAGCCGAGGTACGGGAAACACTGGCCCTGCAGTATTTCATAGACGGTGTGAGGGATCCAGAGATACAAAAGTCCCTGCGAATGGCTGAATTGAAGGATTTAAAAGCAGCTTTGGTTTATTCAATGAAATTTGAAGCCGCTCAACAAGCTGCAAGGATGGATCGCCATTCAGTTAGAGGTGCTACGGTTCAAGATGCATCGGATCCTTCGCTGCAAAATCTATTCGAAATGATGAAAACAATTTTCCAGTTTATCCGGAAAAGAGGCGAAAGGTCCAACAAACATGGCCAGAGAACTGTGAAATGTTGGAAATGCGGCGAAGAGGGCCATGTTCGAAAGAATTGTTCAGTCCTCTTAGATAAACGGGTTAAAGACTCTTCTAGAAGCAACCATGAAAACCGTTTGAGAATTTTACAGATATCTTCAAAAGGCGGTGAGGAAAATGGTGTATTTGTTGATGCCTTCGTCAACGGAATCCCCTGCCGAATGATCGTTGACACAGGAGCCAACGTGACGATCATGCGTAGAGATGTTGCCGAACAACTCGGAAGGAAAATTCTCTGGACACCGTCCTGCGTCACCCTGGAAACGGTCACTGGTGACAGAATCCCAATTATTGGGAAAATGAATACTGAAATTAAATTTGGAAATGCTACTTATGACCATGTCGTCTACGTAGCGGAAATTACAGATGATTTCATACTTGGTATGGACTTTCTGAAGAAGAATGATTTTGTAATCGACTTCAAAAATAACTCCCTGCACTCCACATCAGAAAACGTGACACTTTTCCATTTGGGATCTGTAGGAGGAAATGCAGATGCCTTATCAAGAAAGCCCTACTCCGAGGGTTGTCGCTGCTGCTCTTATGACGAAAAGAAATATGGAATTGATACACCAACTGTGCGCCGAATCACAGGAGCCGTCCCACCTCAATCTGATCCCTGGAGTGACGAAGAGGTTCGCAAAGAACAAATAAACGATCCTGACATTAAACCGATTATAGAATTCATGCAATCACACAATTCAAGGCCTGAATGGCAGGACATTTCAAGCTTCAGTACTGGAACTAAACGTTATTGGGCTCTCTGGAATTCACTTGAAATTAGAAACGGCATCTTGTATAGAAAATGGGAATCCGAAGATGGGATGTCAGTTAAGAGGCAACTTGTACTTCCCCGATCAAGGATAAACCAAGTTCTGAAGGAGTTACACAGCAGTCCGGCTGGTGGCCATTTCGGAGTCATGAAGACAATTCATAAAGTCCGGGAGCGTTTCTATTGGAACAACTTGAAAGATGATGTTCAAGAATGGTGCAGAACATGTGATGACTGTAACGCCCGTAAAGGACCAAAAACACGCAGTCGTGGTAAGTTACAGCGGTATAATGTAGGAGCACCGTTTGAGAGAATCGCCTTTGACATCTTGGGACCTCTTCCTCGGACGGACAATGGAAATAGAAACATTCTAGTCGTCATGGATTATTTCACGAAGTGGCCAGAGGCTTATCCAATTCCTGATCAAGAGGCGACTACTGTAGCAGAAGTCTTACTTCAGAACTGGATTTCCAGATTTGGAACACCTCTTCAGCTTCACTCTGATCAAGGAAGGAATTTTACTTCTGCTGTATGTCAAGGACTCTGCAAACTCCTTCGAATCGACAAAACCCAGACAACACCTCTTCATCCCCAATCAGACGGCCTGGTAGAGAGGTTCAATCGTACTATTCTAAATAACCTCTCTCTTTTCGTTTCGAAAAACCAACAAGATTGGGATCAGAAACTACCCTTGTTCCTGCTTGCTTATAGAAGCGCGGTTCACGAAACGACTGGCTTCACACCATCCAAGATGCTCTTTGGACGGGAACTCCGACTGCCCTGTGATCTTCTGTTCGGGTGTCCACCGGATACGCCTTCTTCGCCTGTGGATTATGTTCAAGACCTCCAGGCCCGTTTAGAAGACGTACACAGATTCGCCCGAGATCGGATCAACATAGCGACGGAGAAGATGAAGACCAGGTACGACACTAAAGCCACCGAACATGAATTCAAGGAAGGTGACAAGTTATGGTTCTGGAACCCGATTCGACGAAAGGGACTCTCTCCGAAGCTGCAGTCTTCCTGGGAAGGCCCTTATACAGTCCTGAAAAGACTGAATGACGTCGTGGTTCGAATAAGGAAGTCACCGAACTCAAAACCAAGAGTAGTACATTACGACCGGCTAGCCCCTTATTATGGTGACTTGTCAAATACTTAGTTGAAACCATGGTTTCCTCATTTATGTAAATATGACCTGTATATTTGTAAATAGTGTTCTTTATGTTAATTCTTTTTTTAATGATTATGTCTGTAATTTTGTGTGTATGGTATTGTTACTTTTGAGTGTCTTCTGCTCGGGGTCTGTACTGCCCGGGACGTGCAGTCCTTGAGGAGGGGGCAATGTTACAAGCGAGCGAGCGGCACGAAAACTCGCCAAAGTTGGCGACGTTTGGCGAAGAGCCTAGCGCCAGCTTGATTGGTTTGGCGAAAGGAATAATCTAGTAGCCGCTAGATTGTGCGCGATGTTTTGAGAATTTTCACGAGACTCAGGTGCACGCGCTTCTCGGCTATATAAGGACGAGTAGCCGGCGTGAGTTAGTTAGCTGCTATAGTGATTTGATCGAGTTAGTGGAGAGTGTGTTGTGTAATAAAAAGCGTCTCGCTGGACTAAAGGATTTGTGAGCTGTGTTTGCGTTTGCTGTTAACGCTGTGTTATTGAGCTCGCTGTGATTAACTGTTGCTGTGCTATACGATAGCTGTTTTGTAGTCTGTTTTTATCGTGCGTAAGACTTGAATTTACGCTGTAATTGACTGTTGACTGCTGAATTGTACTTATCTAAAATTTTTACGTTATCAATTATCCTGTAAATAACTGTAAATAGCTGTAAATAAATTTGTTTGTGCTGTCCTCAAATAAAGTCCATTCAATCCAAACCCGCTACGCTAAAAACGTAACAGTATTAATACTAAAATAAATAACTTTTTCAACTCAGGTGACAGAAATAACATATCAATGCAGCAAGCAATAATAAAACTACATATTGTGAATTATCTTTGAATATATATGTTTGGTTTTTTTTTGCCCTGAAACAGTCAACAATAACATGTTCCTTGAAAATTTTCAATTTCCTTTTTAAAACATTTTATGAAATTTCTTCAAATTAAGAATATCAATGCTGATTCTCAAATTATTTGAAATCTACAAATATTACATTACACACAAAAATAAACATCACATAATAAAGCTTCAGTTACAGAATTTCTTTTAATCAAGCCATTCTCATTAAAATGATTAAAAGTCTGAGAAAACTCTTGCCTTTCAATTAAGAATAAAATTTTTATAATAATAATAACTAAGCATTCAAATGTATAACTATATTTACCAGTTTTTCCACCATATGATTCGCAAAACCTTAAGAAAACAACACATTCCGAATTGGCAGAATCTTCGGTATTGATATCCTTGATACTTGAAGTGCTAGAACTCCGAGATCTTGAAAATGTATTTTCAAATTTTTCTGAAATAAATGCTAATGTAAGCCTCTCGGCTAAAAAAAAGTTCATTACTAAAAATTAAAACTAATAAAAAAATATATCATTTTTGCCATCACAAATAAAACTATTTAAAAAAATACTTGAAGCAAAAGTGAAAAAACAATGTAACCAAAATTTAAAAAAAAAAAAAACAATTGATTTCTTTATTACTGAAACTATCTGTATTAATATTAATTATACATGATTAAATTTTAATTGGAGACAATTTCATTATGAAAAAGAAAAAAAAATTCATTGATTTCATAAAATGAATTATGAATAAAATATAGATACCTTGAGATCGAGCATGACGCATCTCAGCATGCATGGATCTTCTGTGGGGATGAGATCGACTAGTTGGACTTAAAGAGGTATTTTCCGATTGCTAAAATAAGCAGTATTTATTAATTTTTTTAAAAAATATTTCATGAGTGAAAGCTTTCAGATTAATATGAATGTATAGGCTGCAACAAAAAACAGACTCACAATTTCTAATATAACTTTCTTAAAAATAAATTAACAAAATATAACAAATAATAAGAATAGATTTTTATTAATAAATAAATTTAAATTCAAATTGGTCGCCTTTGACAGCAATGCAGTGGCACAAACGCTTATTAAAATTTTTAGCAATCAATTTCCTCAAATCTTCTACCTGTAATCTATACCATTCCAGTTGAAAGGATTATTTTAGAGAGTTCAAACCTTTCTGTGGCTTAGTGTAGGCTATAGATTCTAAAATGAACTGTATACTGTAATCCATGAAATTGGTTTCTGGCCTAAGATAGTCATTCTCCAAATAGTATCACATACGGAAAGTATCCCTTACACCACTCTTGTCTTTTGGGTTTTACAAGCCGGTGCAGAGTCTTGTTGAAACTTTCAGCTTATATTGCAGAAGTACTTTTTGGAACACAAAGATACGACAGCTATTAGAATATCTTTACAATTCACTTTGATTTATTTTAATACCTTCATTCACAAAAACCAGAGGTGTTTTACCGCTTAAGTGAATTCTGCCCAGACCATGACCATCTTTGTATGCTGGAGATGTTTAACAATTGCCTAGGTATTTGGGGCACCTATAGACAAGAACATTTTGTTATTGGAATTAGGAGCATTGTTGGATGATAAAGAGTTTCTCATCAATGAAAAGGAATATCTCCTAATACAGACTTACGACCCATTTCAAAATCTTTAGAGTTGCAGGAGTTCATTTTCTTTAATGAGAAGCTGAGCTTTTCTTTAGTGAGACTTAATTCCAAGCTCTGCCATTCAATTCCTTATTCAGATTTCAAGAGTGATCTTTGGGGTTCTCATTTGCTTTTTGTGGAAACCCTTGGCTTTCTTTTAAATTGCCCTTTTTTATGAGCTTGCGATTATAGGAAGTGTTCGCCATACATTTTCGTCCACTTCTTGGACATCGACCAACATTGTCAAACTCTTTGAAATTGCTAATTGCCTCTGATATTGTTTGCTGAGGCATACTAAGCAAAAGAACGATTCCTCATTCTCGGTTACCTTACTTAAACTCTAAAACAGTAGCTCTTTCGATTGGTAGTGTAATAAAACATAAAAACAGTCCGTAAACTTAGAGCTATATTATAAAATATTTCATATTTAAAAGTGGTACAGTAAAAATAGACACAAATTTTTTTTTAAAAAAAATTAGTTAATTTTTGTGTGTGGAAAAAAAACAAAAACCCTTTGTTTTTCTAAAACCAGGATTTTATAGTGGGCTCAAATATGTTAAGAGTACATCAAAACATTTAGGAGAGATATTAGAAAAAAATCATTCCAGTTCTATATAGATTTAAATTTAATGAAAACCTGGTAAAAAAACCCTGTAATATATGCATGTAAATTTAGTTTTGAAACATATCAACAATGGTCACACATTAATAGATAATTTTACTTCTAGAAATTGATAATTAGGAAGTATATGTAACAGACATTTGTGACAGTATTTTGACAAAATAATAACTGTATAGCACAAAGTAATGTTTAAAAAGTCATACCTCTTCACATGGAGAATGTCCCTGATCATCACAACTAGAGTTAGCACAGCTGCTTGTCCTTCTAGGAGATTTAGGTGGCTTATGGTAAGGATCTGCTGATCCTGCAAAGAGAATGTTTAATTCAGAGATATTTCTGTTTTAAAATTAATGGATAATAAGAAACTAAATATGTGGGAGTAAAATTTCTAAATTCTTATTGATAATAAGCGCTAAAGGAAAAAATACATACCATAGAGATCACTAGTTGCCATATTTAAAAGACAAGTCTTTTGAACAATGTCAACAATAGCAAGCCCATTCTCATTACCATATGCCATGCTGCAAATAAGAAAATATAACCCTTTATTACCAGAAAAAGAAATTTCACAGGCAAGTTATAATCCAAGATAAACAATAAGATAAAATTCATGCTTCATTAATTCTTTTCAAGAAACTAAATTGTTAGCTCAGTGAATGAAAAAACTAAAATACCTATAAAATTCCACAAATCTGCTATTAAAAATGATTTTTCAAGAAAACACCAGATAATCAGTAGCTAAACTTTTAGATAAAATTTGAAAGTTATAATTATTAATTGCAAATGAATTAAATTTTTAATCAATATAAAGTTAATCTACTTACTTTAATAAAATACAGAAAGTGAATCATTTTGTCAACAAAATATTAAATTCAATATTCAACCCAAAGCATTCAAAATGAAAAGGAATGTGAAGGGAAACTGTCTATATTTAAAAAAAGAAGAAGATATATTTGTGATTTTTATTTGATATAGCTAATATTTCCCATCAATATCAACTAATGATATTGATGGGACTAAATGAGGCCAGACATATGAATTTACTAATATTAACATCCCATTATAAAGAGAGGCCAAGCTATTTTTGGGATGGATCTCGGTCAGATAACGAGGATGATACCAGAGCTGGCACCTTCCTCTTCTAACTTCTGCACCACATCAGAGGCTGAAGAGCATTTGTTCCTGTTGTAGTCACACTAATTCTCTCCTCCTCCTTTTGGGCTACTAGGCAGTAGTACAAAAATATTGTATGACATTTATCCATATTCGCAATATTGTTTTATATTGTGGAATGTTTAATATCATATAATATCTCACAATATTATACAATGCTGTGCAACAGGCTGTGCTACCTGGGAAGTGAAGTTCACTTGCAATGAAGTGGACAATCACGGCTCGAAATTCTTCTATATGACTCTACTTATGTGAGGGTAACTTAATTTAAGAAAAACCTTAGTACAGATATTTTCTTTCTCTTTTTTTTTAAAAAAAAAATATAGCCAGATCTTATTTATTATATAAAATTAAATGACTCTTGTTTTTATATTTAGATAATATTGATAAAAAATCTCAATAAAATCAACTGAAAACATACAATTTAGAAATTGGATGGAATGTTATCTTTTTTATACTTTCAAATGGTATTTTATTTAAATCTCTGCAATTCTTACGGTACATATTTAGATAATCTACTTCATTTACTGAGGAAAATAGGAAAACAAACAAACACTCCTTAATTATTACAATTATTTTAAAAAATTTGAACTTTCTCTTTTTTTTTTCTTTATAAATATACATATAAATAAGTTCTTCATTAGGTATCAATTTTAAGGATATTCAAGCATAAAAATTAGGAAGTGAAATGTCAACATACAGCCCATATCCAGCCTGCAGGGCAAGTGATGTGATTTTTGGTTGCGATTCTCCTTCTACGCGTGTTGTGAGGCACACTAGGTCAGCATGAAATCCGGCAGTCATTCGAACTGGTCCCGTTCTCACTCTAAGTGGAAAGTAGTTTTCTGTTTGAGACTGTAAAATGTGAAAATGCACGTTAAAGGTCAGATAGAATAATACAAAGGCACACAAATAAATTATTTTTCATTATGATGTTATTTTTTGTTTTGAAAATGAATAATACTTTCATAATAATTTATTTTATAATTAAAAAGTAAAAACTAATGTAAATATTTTACTTCAGCTAATCTTCTTAGAAAATCACAATTCAAAATAAAGTGTTCCCTATGTCGCAGGAATATTTAGAGCTTAATATACTTTTGAAGACATTCATTTCATGATGAACCATGCTAACAAAACTTATTTTTGCATGATAGATGCATTCACATTTATCTCAAATTATCAAACAAGATTTGAAACAGACAATCATTATTATGCATCATAAGAATAATCATAATAATTGAACCAAATGGACATCTATTTCATTAAATTGATTGCAATGTGTGATTTGCTTTGATAGAGAATACTTAAAAGTTTTCTCATCTAGCAGTTTAAGACCTCCTTGATTTACAATCATAAAAAATATAATAAGAAAAAATAAACAATGGTAATTTAACTCCCATAAAAATTTTTAGGTTTTCCTGAAATCTGCAATATTTATGAACATAAGAATAAAATGCTCTTATCAATGCTTTCAATTTTATTTATAACCTCAAAAAATATTTTTAATGTATAACTAGTTGTAGAGAAAAATGTTGAAAGAAAAATTAAATTAGAAATATTTCGAACATTAATAATTAGAAAATGCAAGGTAAAATGAAATGTTCTTCTAACAGAAGTACAATTTAAAAATACTCCTTACTTGTTTTCCACTGTCCTCAGAATTTGACCTTCCAGAGCTTTGGAATGAGAAAGATCTATTCTGAGAATCATTGCCTTCTGATATTCCAGAATTATCTTCAGGTTCACTTTTTATAGATATTTCCAAAATCTAGAAAACGCAAATCATTTGGAAAAGATTAATAATATTATACCAATACATCCAATGGATCTAACAATGGTAAAAAGTAAACATATAAAAAGCATTCATTTTGCAAAATATACTTAATCAAACCTTCTTAAAATTAGAAATTACTGTTCACAAGATTATTTAGAAATATTTTAGTTTTGATGCTCAACAATGATTCTTTCAAAATTGCACAAAGTTACGTCAACTTTTAAGAATAAATTTAAAACACTTCAACAACATTTATCAAGTTTTTGCAGTATATTTTCTTATTACCTTGACATACGAAAAATGAACATTGTTAAACAATTACATCTTTTTCTATGAATACAATGTATTTACTTTAACTTTTGATAAATATAGAATAAATGATGAACACAAAATAATAAAATTTTATTGGTGCATATTGACAGCAATATATATTTATGAAAATCGTAGGATAACTAGAAACAAAACAGAATTTTTACTGAATACAAAATTTTAAAAGAAAGATTTTTTAAAGTTTTGTGCATAAATTAGTTGATTATTCTAATCTTAATATTCAATTCGAATGAAATTAGCAATTTTTATTTCAAAAATAACAGTTTAAAAGGGAGAAAAAAATACATGTAAGCTGCCTTGTCCTTCAAAAATATTTTTTATTTATAGTGCAAGCAAAAAATAGCAAAAGGCATATAAAGTTTTTCCTATTTTGGAAAAATTCATTAAGCCTTTAGACTACTATTTTAAACATTTTGGATAGGTTCTGTTCCATAGGCTTTATTATAGTTAGCTGTACATGATAATGATCATATTATGAGAGAAAGAGGGATTTAGAAGATTAGGACGTATGTGTTTCATCGATACTACTAGTTAGAATCTTTAGGTTCCACTTGTAGTCTGGGTAAGAGAAAAAAACCCCGAAACAATGGCAAATATTTTACAAATCATTTATAAAAGAATTGTATATGTAGATTGCTTATAAATTAATACCATGTGTGATAAACTGCAAAGTAAGCAAAGTGAAATTTGTTAAATGGTACATAAAATTAGTTCCATAACTTCTATTTTCTCATAGTCTTTATTGAGCAACATCCAATGAGTTTAGGAAATGGTAAAATTTTCTTGATGAATTCATTCTATTTCATGGGATATACATTTCATTGGTAGATTAATGTTAAAAAATTCATTTAAACATATAATATAATCAGTCTGTGTAATAGCTAAACATTTATAAACTAAATACAAGGTTAGCATTAAAGTTTTCACACTATATATATGTATGTTTGTCATAAATTGTTCCTATTGAATAACATTTTTTGGGGAGGGAGGATAAAGAAATGCAATATTTCTTCAAATTCATTATAAGAAATTTAGATTATAGCCTTCTAAATTTAAAACAAAATCTAATTTATAAACTATTTATAAATTGAAAATGCCATTAGAGACAATTTAAGCCAATATTACAAAGTAACACAGCTTTTTTTCATACTCTTAATCTAATTTATCACTTTAACTCTCTAGATAATATTGGCAAATCCAATAATCTTACATTGGTCTAAATTTGTTTCAATTTTGTTAATAATATTAATCGTCTTAAAATCTCAATAGATTATATATTATAAATAATATTCAATTTATAAAATCTTGCAAAACAGTTGCCTTTAAATATTAAAAAATTAAAACATTCCATATGCAAACAAATAAAAGTACATCTAAAGGATAATCTGTAGTTCTGATTAATAAATTTAGATCAATTGATTAATTTTAAACAAATAATAACATCTAAAAGATATTTTTATTTTTAAAATTGTAATGACTGCATTTTAAAATTGCAAATGAAAAAAATATATTTAAAATTTTCATCTTACAGATACAAATTTATGTATGATGCATAATTATCATAAACATAGGTGAAAATATTTTAATTATTTAAAATGAGCATAAAATTCAAAATTAAAAGAAATTTTGGAAGATAATAATAACATTAAGCAGATTGAATTGTAAACTTTATGCTGAAACTTACATTCAGATCAATCGATGCATCATTTTTCTTAAAGCTATATAATATAACATGGCCACTTGAGCCTGCCACAGCCAAAAGTCTAGAGTTCAGACAAAATGCAACATTGTCAATAGCAAAAGGATCTTCTTCAAGCTCATCTATACTTTTTGGCTTTGGCCTCTCAAAAACCTTGGTCGTTTTTAATTTGTACAATACTTGGAAGGACACTAATAAAGAAAAGGAATAAAATGAATTCTTTAAAAAAGTTCTTAACTAAAAAGGGAGAAAATAAGAGGAAATTTTGGCATACATTTTTAAGCACAATAAGTAAGCAATTGATACCAGCAAATGTAAATTTAAAAAAATCATTAAATAAGACTTCTTTTTTTTTTTTGTAAATTTGAGAAGTTGATTTTAAATCTGTATTTTTTTTAATTTTGTGATATTTGCTTATATTAATTTGTTTCCTTTTCTAATGATAATAAACTATTATTGACACCAAAAGTTAACATTTTTTAAAATTAGATTATATTTATTTAATGCTATTTAATTTTTACATGAAAGTAAAAATCAAATTACAAGATAATGACATTTCAAAGAAATGTCTATAACTAGTTAAACTATATTTCAATAAATTGAATTTAAAGTATTCATTACTAGTAAATAAAAATATTAATTTGATAATTGGGATTAAACTATATGACAGTAAAAAACAACAAAATTAAGACTTTGAAGGTATGATTAACCATAATAACTATTCTTCATCTATGGAAAATAAAAAGATTTTATTATAATGTAAAACAAAATAGAAAAATGATGATTTGCCAGCTTATATTATTTATAGTCAAGTTTTCAATTTTGTTCACCAAAAATTTTTATTTGATATTTCCCCCTTCTTTTATTGCTATGAATACTCACTATTAAAATATTTAAAGTTGTCCAACATTTTTAAGGGTGATTATGATTCAAATACATCCCAAATATATCTCAGCTGTCGATTTTTGTAACAGACCTTAATGGATTTAACCAGGTACACTAATTAGATTACTATTACTTATAAATTTAGTGAATGGGAAATGTCTTACCTGATGAAGCATCCCAAAATTGCAGAGAACCATCTGCATGTCTGGAAAGAAAAACGATCAAATCGATTAAAAATTCAAGATTCAATCCTTTTAAAAATGAAGAAGAATATACGTATATTTCTGAAATAAAGAACTGTAACTTACCCAGTTATCACTATTTCAGGATAGCTAAGGGTTGCAGTACCCCACTCACCACCATCAATGGGCCAATCCTTAAAAAACAAAAATTATAAATTATAATTTTTGGACATTCAACAAAGTAAACATTGAATGGATTTAAGACATTTAATTCAACAGTAAATTTAGCTTGAATCTGTATTTATCTGGTGACATAATGGATGGAAATATGTTATCTTAAATCAATCATATAAACAGTAGTAATTTTTTTCTAATAAGTATCTAAAATTACATAAACTGATTAAATTTCAATAAAAAAGAAAATGATTAAATTAAAATTATTTTGATCTATAATAAACAAATAATTGTAGTATAATATTATATAAACCAATTAAATTAGTGACAATATTAAATTCATCTAAAAATTAATAAAAATAACAGTAAATTGTTTCTTTATTGCACAAGAACCTGTATAAATCAGGCTACACCAAGATGAGAATAATGAAAACCATGCTACAAGATAAGAAGTTAATGCCAATTAGAATGGGAAATTATCCATGTTATTAAACATTGACACCAATTATTCTGTCCCACATTAAAGTATGAATTGCTCTTTTATAGTTTCACCATAAAAACAATTTGAATCAGAAGAGATATTAATAAAAATTAAATTAAATAATAGATTTTTAAATATTAGATCTCTAGAACAAAATATTATTCTTCATGAATAAGATCTCTCTAAAATATACTTTTAAAATTAGTTTTTGAATAAGAAAATAAATGTTTTAGGTAAGCAATATTCAAATACTTCAAAAGCTATCCTTTTCTTACAGCAATAATATATATTTATTTTTCATTTCATAATATAAGAAACATATATATTGAATGGTGTGTATGATTTTGTATATTTTTACAAATTTACTTTAGATATTACAATTCACTACAAACACATCATTTTTGTATGAATATAAAGTTTAGGCAGTCTAGAAATTAAACCATTACAAGCTTTACAACAACGAAGTTTCTTAATGTTAAAATCTCTTACAGGAAGAGTTATTCCCTTTCTGTTTTAAATATTAGATAGAAGCCTTCTAGGGTATTGTAAATTTTTAATAGATGCCACTAGCTTTTCCAACTGAAAGCTAGTATCATAAATTGTATTACTCCTATATAATATTTATTATTACAATACAAATAGCATACCTTATCGGAGCAGCCACATTGTTTGGTGCCCATTGACCCGACAGAATAAAAGGCTGGTACGAGATCATTAGGACAATCTGCAAAGTAGGCACAATAGGTGACAGGTGATTTGTGGAAGTCCATAGGATATGGATTTTGGAAGCAAGGAAAACTATAAGGAATAGCATATTAGTTTTTAGTGTAGTTATATATGTAAGAAATTTCATACAAATTTATCTCAATAATGAAAGTAATAAAAATTCACACGATTCAACTAAGTTTTCCATTAACAAGGCCTATTTAACAAAAAAAGAATAAATCTAGTTTAACACACTTTTGATATTGTAATGGCATACAAAAACCAAATTTTATATGAAGATTAAATTTTGAAAAGGATTTTGATTATAAAATCAATGTTGTGAAAATGTTAAGAACAAAAACATAAAAAAAGATTGTTTGATTTTTTCCCCAATAAAAATTTTACAATTGATAAATATTAAAATTAAAAAAAATACAAGCAACAAAAAATTATATTTGTAAAAGGCCTAAATACCTAAGATCAACTTTTCAAAATTCAGAAAAAAAATAAGTATAATTATGTAATACATGAAACTGAAATAAAATTTTCAATTATTTACCCATTATATTTATTATGAGTAAAAAATAAAATGTTAAAAGTATTTAAAAATGACATAACATACCCAGGGCTGGTAAGATCCACTACAACAAGATCTCGTTGCAGAAGAACAACTATAGCATAAGGTTCTTGATATTCTGTTTGTGAAATAATTTTGATTACAAATATTGCATTTATTTAGGTTCATAAAATCATTATTGGTTATTATCATCAAAAGCCCTAGTTCACTAATTAATAAATCAATTTATTGTTAATATTAAAGAAATTACTATAATTTTAGGTTTGCTCTAGCATTATGCATAAAACAACCGAAACAAAAATATTACACAAGTGTTTATCAGTAATTTTTACCAAAACATCATTTATGAGTAATCATGGTAACAATTACTTAATCTTTTATAATTCACCATCTAAAAAGTATTATTTTCATCGTATTCAATTACAATTGAAAACCGTAACGAATCAAGATATTTTGAGGAATCTTGTAATTATATGTTTATAGAGTATAATGATCAATATTGAATTGAAAAAAAAAGTATTTTATTCATTTGAGAAATAAAATGAATCCCTTAATATTTCAGGGGAAAAAAGGGGTTGATCTCAAATTACTCAACTCAACAATGTACTATGCTAAATACCATACCAAGAAATAAAACTTTTAATGGAGCACTGAAATGAATTAAAATTTATCATACATATGTTGTAATTAAATTTAATAATTTTAGAAAACTTTATCAGATGCAACCCTCCCCTTTTTCATTTGCCTAAAATACTCAAACAAAGAAGGAAAGGTGAGAGATTATTTTTTTTTTGGGGGGGGGGTATCAATAATTGGAAGTATAAGGAATACTTTTAAAAAGCAAACTAAATGATAAAATAATTAGAAAAATTCCTTATACCCTTATAATATTTGAAATATTAAATAATTAGTGACACTAAGTAAATAGATGGAGATATTTATAACAATTTCTTAAAAGTAGAAAACATTTATAATAGAAGATTTGTTAATTTAATAAATTTATAAAAATTATAAATAACAAAAACAATATTTAATGAATAAAACATGCTACAGAACAAATATTCCAGCCTCTGAGGCAGATTAATAATCAAAAGCTAATTGCATATACATCCAAGAGAACAAGAAAAGAAAAATTAGAATCATGATTAGCTTTTAAAAAGATCAACCAGTTTTACTTTTCTAAGAAATTCATGAAACTGTTAATCAAAATAATAAATAAAATGAGCTCCACTGAACAAAGAGCTAATTTATTTATTGAAAAAAAGCAAATTAGAAAAAATCTAGCATTGAGCATTTCAGGTATTAATAAAAATTTCAGCTGAAATTCTGCAGGAAAAGTTATTTATGCAACTGAAATAAAGCATTTTGAAAATTAAATTTAAAAAAATGAGAAAGTTGTGAAGTTGTTTAGAGGTAATTGTAATATGATAAAAACTATATTGAGGACTGTGGAATTAAGTGACAATATTATTAAGCATTTATAAGCATTATAAAGTTCATATTATGCTATAGCATTCTTTATGCAATACAGTAATATATGTGCAGCTTATTTTCTAATTTTGTTTCTGACAACACATTATAGATAATTATATAAATTAAAATGTACATATAATCTGATAATAGGCTACAAATTAATTACCTGAGTGCCAAGGAGCTTCACACAGTATTTCAAAATTAACAATGCTATAATCCATTTCTAAAACTGTCGTTGAACGTCCTTGTTGAATAGTTAGGCTGGATGTTTTTCCACGTTCTTCATACGGCAAACCACCAGAAAAAACAGTGATTGTATCCCTGAAAAAAATAAGATAAATTCTGTATTAGTAACTAAAATGTTTTACACATTTTTTACTACACAAATTATGCCTGCCTACAAACTTAAAAATATAACTAACAGGAAGAGTGAAATTTAATATGGAGTCTTTACACAGATAATGACAATCCAATTTTTGATGAAATTATTCATCTGGCATTCTGCCTGCCTATTCATACAAATGTATATAATTTAATTTTTGGTAGGAAAAAAACTGAAACTTAAGGAGCCAGATGAATTTAGGAAATAATTTAATTGTCAGAATTATACAATTTTGATTTAATCATTAGAATTTTAAGGAATTGTTTAAAAAATATTTACTAAGCATTTGTCTAATTTTGGATATGTGAATGCAATAATTCAAAACCATAGCATTTTTTTAAAAAATGAAAGTTGGCTTGTCATCTTCACATCAAATTTAGATCTTTGAAATATTATAATCTCCTTACTCCAAATCATAGCACACACCACACACGCACGCACGCACGCACACACACACACACACACACACACACACACACACACACACACACAC
>JAOUZG010023720.1:0-19200 GCA_026289955.1 Argiope argentata | reverse complement strand
TAACAATGTTCGGCTTAACATGTTTTCAAGATTCTGTTTATATTCTATTAAAATTTTTGCTGCAAACTAAATCCAGAAATAAGTAATTTTCAGCAAAAGATTCTTTGAAATGAAATAAATAAATATATTTTTCTAAAAAAAGTAAACGCAGGTGCAATCGTAGTTTAATAGGAAAACCATAAAGTTGCCATCTTTGGCAAATTATCGCCAACTTGGCAAAGAAGGGGGTTAAACTACTAATCACCCGTATTTTTAGCTTTTCCTCAAAATGAAATTTTGTGATGCTCATCAAAATTTCAAATACTCTATGCATTCTACTTTTAGTTACAACTCTGAAACTTTATGTATTTATATTTTTTTTATTGAAGACCGCTCCCCTCAAGGCTCAGCTCCCGTACACGGTCTCCGCCAAATTGGCGAGAAATTTGGCAATAAAGGGAAAATCACATTTTAAATAAATTCAAGCATGCAAAATGTTATGAAAATTTCAAAACAATATTTGTGTCTACTAATAAAGATTTACAAATTGGTCGTTGGGTCCGGATTTGAATGAATACTCTGCATGAATTAAACAATTTTGCTTTCATGAAGTTGATTTATAAAATTAATAATATAGATACTGTGAAATAGAAAACTATATTTTGCGAAAAATACATTTAAATGTACATTTACAGATCAAAAACATAATTGAAATAAATTAAATTTGTTAAATATTCATATTTATTAAAATAATTGTTTATTTTATGAAATATATACATCTATAAATTTAAAATATTTTTGTAAGAGTTCTCAAAGAATATAAAGGAAATACTATTGGTGAAACCAAACCAACTCCTTTTTTTCATCAAAAAAATGTTCAAATAAAAATTAGACTGTCTTAATAGCATTTCATTAGCCACAAAGATTAATTTATATTCATATAACATTTTTAAACTATATATGCAGCCATAAACAAATATAATAAAAAATTTGAAGCAAATCAAAAAAGTTGTTTTAAGTTGTAGTCATAAGTAATCACCAAATGAATAAGTTTTCTGTTTTTTTCTTCCCATGCTAACAATGTTAGGCTTAACATGCTTACGAGATTCTGTTTATATTCTTTTAAAATTTTTGCTGCAAATTAAATCCAGATAAATGTAATTTTCAGCACATGATTCTTTGAAATGAAATAAATAAATATATTTTATAAAAAAGTAAATGTAAAATAAAGTTTTCTATTTCACAGTATCTATATTATTAATTCTATAAATCAACTTTATGAAAGCAAAATTGTTTAATTAACGCAGAATATTCATTCAAATCCAAACCCAATGGTCAATTTATAAATCTTAATTAATAGACACAAATATTGCATTGTTTTGAAATTTGCATGATATTTTGCATGCTTGAATTTATTCAAAATGTGATTTTCCCTTTAAAACTTGATATTATTGACTTTTTTTGAAAAATTTAAAAAAATCAATGCAATAATATTACTTGAGGTCTTCAATAAAAAAATATAAGAAACATAATTCATCTATAAATGCAAATTATATTATTATATGTTCATAAAGCATAAGAGAAAAGTTTCAGAGTTGTAACTAAAAATAGAATGTGCATGGAGTATTTGAAAATTTGAAGAGTATCACAAAATTTCATTTCGAGAAAAAGCTAAAAATATATTTAAATGTACATTTACAGACCAGAACATAATTGAGATAACTTAATTTGTTAAATATTCATTTTCATTAAAAGAATTGTTTATTTTATGAAATATATACATCTATAAATTTAAAATATTTTTGTAAGAGTTCTCAAAGAATATGAAGGAAATACTATTGGTAAAACCAAACCAACTCTTTTTTTTCATCAAAAAAAAGTTCAAATAAAAATTAGACTTGCTTAATAACATTTCATTAGCCACAAAGAATAATTTATATTCATATAACATTTTAAAACTATATGTGCAGCCATAAACAAATATAATAAAAAATCTGAAGCAAATCAAAATAAACCAGTTTCATAAATTATGAGCTTATGTTTTTCTTCTAATTTGACATATGCTGATTTTATTTTCATTTCATTGTTATTATATGATAACAATTTGATACATGCTTATGAGATACAATTAATTTTATATAATGAATTTTTTTTTCTGAGTTATAATAAAGGAGCAATCAAATTTTGATATATTTTCTTCGTGGAGACAAGAAGGCCTTTACAACTTTGTTGTTCACTTGAAAGGTTTTTTTTAAATGTGAGTTCCCTTTCACCAGTAAATACAGAAAGAAATTCTTTACCATATTTAGCACATATTAGACACATTTTTGATGGAAACAAAAAAAGAAACTTGCTTGAAGAATTTGAAGAAATTTTTCCTGGCATTTATGACAAAGAATATTCTTCAAAAAAAAAAAAAAAAATACTAAAGTGATTGCACTGAACAATGTAACTATTATATACAATTTTAAGATGATGAATTCTATATTTCAGGTTTATTGCAGTTGGTAGAAGCTTCCAAGATGTTATTAGAATTGCTTGGTTATGAATCAAAGGATTTCTTTGTCCATCATAACATTTTCAGACTGTCCTCTTTTATTTGGACGTCTTTTAGGCTTTCGGTAGTGAAAACTGATAAAAACAAAATTTAGAGAAAAAAAAGGTAATTAAAATTAAATTTCAATTTTAACCCTGAATAGAACGGTTTTTGTATCTAATTTCAAAGGAACTGAAACGAGCCATTCGAATATGAAATGCATGACGAATGAGAGAACAAACCAAAACAAAGAAAAGGTAAAAGTTTTTAACATCTGCCAAAGCAAAAACAATAGCTTAAAATCAGAATTACAAATTGCAGTGTTTGGAGGAAAACGAAACTGTTTTTACTGCAGCTGTTCAAATGGAAACAAGTGGGTGTGGCATCCTAATAACAATTTTAAAAAATGCTGATATTGAGCAAACGAATTAATATATCGTAATAATTTTTTCCCAAACGATAGCTTACAGTTTAAATATACATCAAATATCAAAATAAAGATATTGCAAATTTCATCGATTTTTTTATACCTGAAAGGATATGTTTTAAACAATTATTATTTTTTTTAGTGTTTGATGCATTTAAAACTAAACATTGTTGATTAATCGATTTTTTTCGGATTCATTTTGAAGTACTTTTGAATTAAAATAAAACAAATAGAGGAATTAAAAATTCATAACCAATTTTTTTTACCCAAACTGGTGTAGAAAATTCACGCATTTGCTTAAAAATTTAAAACAAACTCCCTCTAACTGTCAAACATTTGACATCAATCAAAGTATAAGAAAGGAGTATTAGGATTATCCTTGCCAAAGCCTTCAAGTTGATTTCTTTCGCCCCTGCTATTTCATGATAACATGCATTTATAACGAATACATTATTAACCCAATTAATAAGCTTTAAAACAAACATGTTTTAATTTATATCTTTTCAATCCAGAGCTAATTTGTAAAACTTTACCACATAACTTGAGATTGAAGATTAACTAACCTATCATTTTGCTTCGAAATTTGAATGCATCAAAATTAGTCATTAGTCATTAAAAAAATCATGAGAAATATTCTTGAGGCTACTATTTTGAACAGCAAATTTCAAGGTGAAGTTGTACTTTTACCACGGATCCCAACGATTCCTTCAGACTCACCTATCCCATTCAAACGTTTGCAATTTCCAATTCGCTTGGCATTTGCTATGACTATTAAGTCAAAAGGTCAAACGATGGCAATTTGTGGCTTAGATTTAGAAAATCCTTGCTTTTCGCACGGCCAAATATATGTTGCGTGTTCGAAGGTTGGAAAATCATCGAATTTGTTTGTTTATACCCCACAAGGATTAACCAAAAATATCGTGCATGAAATGGCATTACGATAAATTTATTTTTTGTACATTAAAAAAATATACATTTAAGAACAATAGGTCGAATTTCATCTTTTTTTACCCTTTAATTAAAACAAGTTTAAGTTTCTACTCAACAAAGTAGGATAGAAACAGTAAAGTTTTAGTTTCAGTTCAGTTTAAGTTTCTTTATTCAACTTAGCTCATAGTATACGCATACTCACAAGCAATCGATAGGTTTAATTGTGGGAACTGTACACCTGATGATGTCAGGTATTATAATAACATTTTTATACAATTTTTCATCAAAACGAACACCAGATTGTTATAACTTATTCAAGAAATTTTGAAATTTTCGGACAACGTCTGTCGGGTCCGCTAGTATATATATATATTGTTTTTCTGAACTTCTCATTCACTTTTAGTTTTCGAATAACCTGAAACTCTTCCACGAAACCTGAGCCATTTTTAATAATTTTTTATCGTTTTTTTTTCGTTTACGAAAAATATAAATATCCTCATGTTATATTTGTACATACACTTTAAATGTTTATATTTTATGTATATCCTTTTTCGTGAGCATTATTTATTTCATTTAATAATCGATGAACTAAATATTACTAAAAATTCGTTTCAATTGTGCTAATAGGAATCATAAGACCACCTTTTTATCTAGATAAATTTAATGCAGATAATTCAGAAATTTTTTTATTAATAAAAGATGAACACGTAGAAAGAAAAATATTTTTTACAATAAAATAATTTCAAAGAAAACAAAGCTAAGCAAAGAACGATTAAAACGACAATTTAATCTAAGCAACGACAATTTAAATATCAGAATATTCAGTCCCAAATCTTCCACCGACTAAGTTTAAAATAGCCCAAGAAGAGTAACAAGTACATGATTGATCAATTTGCCGGTAAAGGATTTATGTCAGAGCGTAGCTAAGCCTTTTTGCCCCGTCGTTAAACTTCAGATTAACCCTGTCATCCGCCGCCAGCCCCGGCAAGCCTTACAATATTTCTTGTATGACACGGAGACTGAAAAACGTTTTCAATGAAGCAAAACTTAACGTCGTCCTTGCCTGAGCCTTAATTGACAAGTTGAAGAGTTAATTCTTTAAAAACGACCGCTTTTCTGTTGCTGACAGAGTGCTTTTAAACCGTTAAGCGTCCCATACAATAAAACGGACGCGCCAAGTTTGGCGATTGGCGACGGAAAAAAAAATCGAAATAATAGCGGCTCGGTTTATTGAATTTTCATTACCAAACTCGTAATCTCGTTACTTAGATGCAAATTATGTCTCTAGTGATCAATAAGTGACTCTGCATTTTTAAAATGCAATGAGGATAGAAAATTTGTGAGTTGATTGTTTTTTTTTCTGGGAAGGAAAAATGGAAAACGCTGAAATGACAAGGAAGGTCGGCGTTTTATAATAAAATTATTCCTGAGGGCAGATTGTTTTAGTGTAATGATTTTTATTTGTTTTGATGTTTTTTAGTTAACTTTATTTTTACACTTTCGGGAACTTTTATAATTCGAAAATTCTTTGAAAACAGTGTTTCTTTTTTTCTTCTTCTGAATCTATTTTGTATGTTTCATGTTTTGTCATCTGAAATGTTTAATTTTTGCAGAAAATAAAATTTTCTGCATTATTTTATCACTTTGGGGAAATTTTAAAACCTTATGTTTCTGATTCATTCATAGAGATTGATTTATATGAATATTTATCAGGAATAATTATGGATAAGAGTTTAGTTAACATCCTTTTAATGCAATTTTAAAATACCGTTGTTTTGCTTACCTTCTTACCCATGAGTTAATTTTAATTCCTAATTAAATGGCATATGCAGTTTTTATTTTTCAATTTCACTATTAATTCACATTTCTCCTATATATATTCATACATCCTGTTCAAATGTTCAAACGTTTATAAAATACTTTTTATTCATATACTCAAGTTCAAATATATTTTTTAAAAAGTATCTAGTGGATGACATTTAACGTTAATACAGCGTTTTCCAAAATTAATTCCTTAATTTAATTTGTCATTCTTTAAATAAAGTGTTACCAGTTTTTAATGAAAATTGAGATCAACCGGTAGTAGATCAATTGGTAAAACGAGAACATTTCAGTATTTTTAACATGATGGCGAAGAAAGCGAGTTCAATTTTTGCTAAAATCAATAATATTTTGATAAATTTCTATTTGAAATATAAGTTTTATCCAAATGATTTTCGTGAATGAGTTAGAAGTTGTGGTTCAGTGGCTAGAGTGAAGGAGTTTTCTCAAAAAGAAATTTTAATAAATTTTAAGCTTTAGGTTCAATTCTGATTTTTCACCTTAAAATCTTTGCCATGAATTGTTGATCACTTCTACTACCTAAATTTAAGATTGAACTACGTGTCGAGAAGGAAATTCGAGAAGGAGAATGGAAAATTTCAAGGAAATTCGCTTTCTATTTTGCGCCATATTGTAATTCTCTTTTATGTATATGCACATTTATATTAATTGTAATTATTAAGGTGACCAGGGACCTTTCAAATGACTTTTTGCAATTTCACCTTGGCAATTTGAAATGTTACATGCATTAAGAGTAACACTATAGGAGAAGACATATCCAATTTTAAAGCATTAGATTAATTTATTGATGAGTTAGGGGGTTAATATAATATTTAATAGTGATAAATAACATCAATGAAAAATGTTCCAGGCGCTCCAAGTTTGTTCGAAAGTACTCCAATTTTTATTATAACTTACTCTAACCCTTTTGAAACAGAAATTGGGATTAATCTTTCAGTTTGAGCATGAAATATCAAAATTAACCAATGTAATTACTTAAAACTACTTAAACTATTTTAAAAAATCAGTAGTTTTAAGTTATTATATTGGTTAGTTTTGATATTTCATATTCACACTTAAAAATTAATCCCAATTTTTGTTTCAGAAGGATTAGAGTAAGTAATAATAAAAATTGGAGTACTTTCAAACAAATTTGGAACATTTTTCATTAGAGTTATTTATCACTAATATTATATTATATTAACCCCCTATCTCTTAAATAAATTAATATAATGCGTTAAAATTTTGTTTTGCCATCTCCTATAGTGTTACTCTTAATGCATGTAAAATTTCAAATTGCCAAGGTGAAATTTGCGAAAAGTCATTTTAAAGGTCCCTGGTCGCCTTAAATGAAGACTAACTAAAATAAAAATATTATTTGTAGAGTCTAAGTAGGAATTAACAAATTTTTATTAATTGCTTGGTTTTAATTTTTTCTAATTTTGATACTTTAAAAATCTACTCAACATTTGTAAGCATGGTGAGCCGTCTTTTGGTGGCTTGAAAGCATTTTCAGCTATCAAAAGCCTGACTAATTTTCGGTATTCCATACAAACCACAACATGCATACATGCCTTACATTTGAGCTTGACATAAAAAAAAAGAGGTACAAGAAAAATTTGATAGTAAATTTGTGTGCATTTGAGATGTCATTCTCAAATGCACACAATAAAGGGCATAGAATAGCCTTTGATTGGATATGTAATAATATATTTTTAAACTAAAAATTGTTTAACACTATGCAATGTTTAAAACTAATGTCCTGCCCCAGGGGTAGCGTGTCTTATCCGTCATCTGTACGTTCTGGGTTCAAGTCTCGGTTCGAGCATGGTTGTTCTCCATCGGTTCTAACTGTGAGATGTGTGAATGTGCCCTACCCTGTAAAAGTGGCTATTGCAAGTGAATTTGATGTCTAAATAGCTAAGACGCACTCTTGGACCTAGCGGACGCTACTAAAAACCGAGAGACTCAACCTCGGCTTAAAATCGCTGACTTGACACACAGCAGGTGCTATTAGAAATAAAAATAACAACTACTTAAAAGTATTGAGCACCCCTTTCTTTAATGACTCTAACATTTTATCTCTATTAAAGGAATTTAAATTCCATGAATTGTAAATAATAAAGACTATGAAATTATATAATGTTGGCATAATCAAAAATGGCAATGATTTGTTAATAGGGATAATAAAGTTCTTTAACAAAAGAACAGAAAATAATTTTGATTCGACCAGAAGTTTTTGTATATCTATATTAATAAAAATGGATCTCGAAATGCGTTGCTAAGCGCAAAACTAGAGAAAGGCTCGACCAATTCGGCTAATTTTTGTTTAATATTTTCGTTAAGACACGAGGATGGTTCTTATGAAAAGAAAAAATGAAAAAACTGCGAGGGAAATAGTTAAAACGACACTTTTCTTACTTTTCCGCCAAAAATCTTCATTTCCTTCCCCCACACCAACCGAGTTAGATAGCAGGAAGTAATAAATTATGATTTGTTTAGAAATAAATACGCGAAGTCAATTGGTTTTCAATCATAGATAACGGGATGTTTAAAAAAGAAAGAAAATAGTTGCTTTTATTATTAGTCTGTATGGATATTTAATCTACGCCTGCTCAAAATAAAATCTGGGCAGGGAAGAAGAAGAAAAGAATAACAAAGGGAAAAAAGAGTTTGTAGAAACCAAATTATTGAAGAAAAAAAGGATAGAAAAAAAAGAAGGGTTTGTGTGTGTCACCATTATTTCCTATGTGCGCGGCATTTTGGAAACTGTTTTGAAACTTTCGCATACCTTGAAAACTAATTGTGTCTTTATTTGTTTAGTGTGTTTACATTTATGAAAATTTGAATCTCATTATTCTATAAAAGCGTAGAATTTTAGACCTTCCCCTCCACCATTTAAGTAAAATATCAATTCCGGGAGAATCATTGCTCGAATAGAAAGAGAAAGATGAATAGAACAATGAACAGAACATCTGAAGAAAATAATACTAAATAATACTATAAATGAATTATATGATTATCAAAATTTGTTTGGTTTAAAAATTTTTTGGTGAAAAACCTGTTATGGGCACAGCTACATAAAATAATATATGAAAAATTAATACTGGCGAACTGACTAGTCGCCAAAGGCTGCTAGTATTTATATAAAATAATCGAAGCGAAATCTGATGTAGTATATACGTGACTGCAGTGAGACATAATAAATCGGAAACGAAACTTGAAAAGTTTTGCGTGTCCAGTACTGTTTCTAGTCTTTGAAATGCCCTCAATCCCAATTACACTACCTCTACTTAAAGAAAATTACTTAATCTCAGTTTTTAATTGGCTCATCAGCGAGCACATCAAGAACCAAACTTTAAGCCATTGATGAATCCTTCTCTTAAAAGTTTGATTTCAGTATTCTTCATCACGTCATCTGGCTCGAATTTTAATTTTGCTACCCAGATGACAGGCTCTCATCTGCCTAAAAACTGACATCACCCCCGGCACCCGAGAGTCGAGACCTTATTTTCTGGCACGAGGATGAAGGGGGGGGGGCTATTAAGATTTTAGTTAATTGCTCTTTCCGAAGAGTTTGCCTTTGACAAGGGTAACCACGGTAGTTATGGATGAATCCCGGGGCAATTATAAATCATTTTGCTGCTCATTATTCAATTAAAGTTTGGTGGGATTCTTCATTTTTGACCTTCTTACGACGCCTCGCAAACTTTTCATCCCGTCGTCCACGCCCAAAGTTAATGGCGCTGGGTTTCTCAAGATGCTTCAAAATAGATGCTGGCGCTATGAGATGATGTTTTATGGCGCTCAGGGCACCGGGGGTTTGGCTTCAGTCTTATTGACGCTCTCGAAATGAAATTTTGGGAATTTGTTTGGAGAAAAATTAACTGGAAAGGCTGGATAGTCGATTATTGAAATGGTGTCCTACAAACGGGAGAGGAAACACATTTGTTTTGATACTTTATGAGACTTTTGAAACTACTTTCCGATAATTTTAAAAAGAAGATTAAGTATCCGTTTCATCATTATGAGCGAAAAATTAGAATGAATTTTATATTTGGAGAAATGCTTGTTATATAGTAATTTCCATGAAAAGAAATTTACATTATTAACTTCCCATTTATGAAACATTTACCACTTTTTCTTGTCCTATTCTTTCCGTTGTATTTTTTTCTTTTCAATACTTACTATAAGTTCACCTTCTCCCTATATATATTTATACATCTTGTTCAAACTTTCAATCGTTAATAAAATACTATTTATTCATCCATTCAAGTTCAATTATATTTTTTAAACTTATAGTGGATGGCACTTGATGTTAATATTTTTTTTTGAAATATTAGTTCAGTAATTAAATTGAATACATTTTTAATACTTTGAATAGCGTTTTAGCAGTTTGTGATGAAAATTAAAATCAACAGGCAGTAGCTCAATTTGTAATATGCAAAGATTTCAGTTTTTTTCACATGAAGGTAAAGAATAAGAGTTCAGTTCTTGAAAAAATCATCATTTTTTGATAAATTAGTTATATTTATTGTAATTATTTAATAAAGAAATAACTAAAATAAAATTTTTTTTGTTGACTTAAGTTGAAATTGACTTAGTTTTTTTATATTACTTGCTTGTTCTTTAATTTTCCAATGCATTTTGTTTTTAAAGTCAAAATTATTTTATTTGAAGAATTATTAAACGAAAATAATTCTCAAAATGGAACTAATATTATAGCTTTTGCTACCACTCCTAATAAGTTTTATATTTCCGGTTTATTTTCGTTTTAGAGTGTGCCTTACATCTAATTTTAATTTTGGATACGATGATCGAGTTTTGAATGAAATAGAATACATCATGTCTACTTTAAGAAATGGAATTTTTACGTTAAGTTATACTTCTCTTTGATGAACGAATCATTCGATCAATGTCAATCTACTTCATATATTTCTGGTCAGTTTCTATTGTTTCTATGTAAATAACCTAAAAAAATTCCTATTTAACCAATAAACCGATTTCGAAACCAAAGTAAAATTCAGAGTTTGGATATCATCAATCACAACTTACTTTTTTGTGCCTGAAATCTCTGAAATTATTTCTTAACACAGACACAGCTAAGATTGTAGTGAGGACATAATAAATTCTAGGTTTCTTTCTGAGCCTTAAATATTACCAAATGAAAATAGTTCCATAAGTGAAACTAACATTGTAACTTGGATATAATAAATCCTAGCTTCCTTTTCCAATCCTGAAATCCTTGAAATATTATTGAATGGAAATAATTCTCAAAGATGCGACTGTGACTCAAATAATTCTCAAAGATAGACTGTGACTTGGAAATACTAAATTCCACTTTTCGTTTCTCAACCCAAAATTTAAGAAATATTATTGAATGAAAATAACTTTGAAAATGGGTCTGAGACTAAATTCTCAAATATTATAAAACTTAACTTTATTTTCTGAACCTGAAATCCTCTAATATAATTGCAGTCTAAACGATTGAATTGAATCAATCATTGAATACCTCAAATGAAATTCAATTTTTGAGTTATTACCTTTGTTTAGTAGCAATTTGCTGCTTGAGTATTATTAATTTGAGCAAATATTGTTTTGTGGGAGCTTCGTCTGTTTCGCCACCATATATTCACCTTTTAGTATAGAATAAAATAATGAAATAATAATATATATGTTATAAATAACTGTGTCTTTATTAATTCTTAAGAACAATGAAGATTTTAAATGTCCAGGATATTATTTTTAAACTTGCATTTAAAATTATTGTCAAATAATTTAAAATTCATCTTCGCATTTATATATCGCTAATTGTAACTTTCTTGTACGTTAAAGAAAAACTTCATAAGCACTCGATTTTATACGGAAGACTTTCAGAGAGCTGATGAGGCTTATTTGAATATTTTGATACATGAGAATAGGTATTTTCTCCGAAATTTCGCCTTTAAAATGAATATTGATATGAAAATTCTCACAGTTTTCGAAGTAAATGTGTAATTGGTCCATATTTATGGTAATGTTTGATTTAAGATGCTGTTATGCATGCGGAGAAGTTTTGAATAAATTATGATATATTTGACGTGAAATTGACTTGAATGACTGAGGGTGGGCTATAATATGCTTATGCACTGCCATTAATGTTGCAGAAGGTTGGCAGAATTTACATATTTTTAACAGGTGTTTCCCTGAATGTAAGTGTTGCAAAATTTTAGTTATTTCATTTCTCGAAACTGCTTTAAAATAGAAAAGGTTTTTCTCTATCTATGTAATGATGGAATTTATGTTGGAAGTTGTACTTATAGGTAAAAATTGAAAACAAATTGGTCAAAGAGAGCGATAGAACTTGGAAATATTTTTTAGGAGATAGGCAATTTATTCAAGGGAAATGGAACGATAATCTAGTTTTCATTATTAATATTCTTTTTAATAACTTTTTTCTTCTTAAATATTATATATGGGTTCTTTTCCATTAGACGGGTGGCAGTGGAAAATCGCCAAATAATTTGGAATTCTGCTAGATTTTTTACATTGATTTTAAAGCGAAAAATTGCAAAATATGTAGTTATCCGCCTAATTTCTTTGGCGATTTTTTTCTTTGCCACCAAGCTAACAGAAATATAGTTTTATCTAAAATAAAATAAATGAAATAAAGATTTTAAATTAATCCAAGAAGTGAAAAAAATATAAAAATATTCTTTAAAATCCAAGGGTTTTTTCTTACAAATGAATATTTACTTTTTTTCTTTATTAAGCATCAATATATGAAAATTTTTAAATGTATCTATAAATTATATACATAATTTTAACCGGTCTTTACGGATAAATATATACATATATCCTTGTATATATTTAAATATCAAGAAGAGAATAATTTTAAATTTTTAAATCAGATGCTGCCAGAGTAATAAAACTAGATTTAATGGAAGAAAGTACATTTTAAATAAATTTATGAGGATAGATATTTGCAACATTTAGATGAATGTTGTAACTTAAGAGGATAGATGTTCCCAACATCATGATGAATGTTTTAATTTATGAAGATAGATGTTCACAACGTCATGATGAATGTTATAATTTGTGAGAATAGATATTTACAAGATCATGATGAATGTTGTAATTTATGAGGATAAATGTTCACAACATCATGATGAATGTTGTAATTTATAAAGGTGGATGTTCACAACATCATGATGAATGTTATAATTTATGAGGATAGATGTTCACAACATCATGATGAATTTTGTAACTTATAAAGATAGATGTTCACAACTTTTTTTAAAAAAAATAGTTTACTTTTACATAACAAATCATTTTTAATTTTATGTCTTATAAATTTATTGGAACTAGTAAAAGTATGCCTTAAAATAAGATGCGGTTCTGCACAAAAATGTCAATGTTATGCTGTAACAGAAGCAAATAAATTTTAATTTCAAGGAGACAAAAGGTATATTAAGAAACTTAGCGTATGTTAAATATATTATTGAAATATTTCAATTTTTTATGCCAAATGCCAATGAAGTTCATCTTTTAATTTTTTAATGCCTTACAGTTTAAAATATAATATAAATCCAAAGGGTATTTTAATTAAAAAAATAGTATTCTTTTAATTTGATGTTTAATAAATTCTTATTTGTTATTTAAAAATTTCGGACTGTGTACTATTTCTAATTTAAAAAAAATGGAAATCTATGCCATTATTATTTTCAAAAGTTACCTCAAAATAAAATTTTTCACTTTGACATTAGAAATAATATAGAATCAGTGCAAATATAAATATTTTGTCTTAGAACTAATTCCTTTATAAATGCAAAAAATATTTCTTATCGATATAAAATAATTACATTATGTACAATATTTAAAATAAAATACATCATTTAAATTAATAAATTTCCATTAATTAATTTTCATTTTTTATTACAATTACTCTGGAGATTAAATTGTTCTTATTATCTAAAGAAAAATCTTAAATTAGTCAGAAAAATATCATTATGATGATTAAATTTATTTATACCGTAGTGGATTAAATTTTAACAAAAGTTCAAAAATTGAAGAACAAACTACGTGGTTAATTTAAATAATGCAGGCTGAAATATAATTGGAATTTGATACTTGAAATTCAAATGTTTTTGCGAAATTTTTAAAAATAAGTTTTCCTCTTTAAAAAGTTTATGCAATGAATTTTATTTCCTATTTTCTATTATTTGACAGTATTAAATAATTAATGCTGTCTAAATAACTAAATATTTTTTTAATCATTGTCCTTATTTTGATATTTATTTTTTTTTATTTAAATAGCTTTTGCTGACGATTTTGTGATTTTTTCTGATTGAAAAAATATAATTTAAATTAACTGATATTAGATAAAAAATGATTTATATCGTTAATATGATAAAATATTTTGTTGGTTTCAAAATTATTAAGCCTTTTTCCTATGTAAATGTAATTTTTTAGAAATAGCTTAAATCTATATAATGACACTTAGCAAAAGATCTAATATAAATTAATATGAAAAATTATAATCTTGATTGTCGATTAAAAAATTATTATTAACTTAAATAATATTAAAAGCTGTATAAAAACCACTTTCAATTCTTGTATAATTAATAGCAAGGTCCGGGATGGCCTGGTTGGTAGAGCGTTGGACTCGTACTCCTTAGGTTACGGGTTCGAAACTCACCGGCCAAAACAATCCCCGAGCGTGTGGCGATTGGCGCTCGTTAAATCTGTTCGTTGTCACAAAGTCCTCCATATTGAGAGTAATATCATTGGGGTTACTGGGTCAGAGGTGATCGTTCTCTGTTCCAGGTCTAAATTACGATCTGAGATGAATGAATGAATTTGCATGAATGTAGTCCGCCCCCTAAAAAGGGTTGTGACGAGTGTGTAGCTAAGTCGTACTCTTGGCCCTAGATGGCGCTACTTGTAAAACAAGAGACGTATTTATCCGGCTTAAAATCTGCTGATGTTTCAGTGGGGCTTGTCCATGGCAAGTGCCATAAGTAGCAACAACAACAATATAATTAATAGCTACAATAACAAAACACCGGAAAATTTGCCCATTGACGACAGAACATTGAAATTTATGTTTTTTTTAAATGTCATATTTAAAGTAATCTTAATTTCATCTGTAAGAACTTTTTTCCTCCTTATACACCGAGTGTTTATTGCTGTAAACATAATGTCGAATATTTAAAAAAAAAGTAATTATGATAAAACATATGCGTATTTATTTCTTAAAAATGAAGAATAATTTCCAGATATAATATGCCTTATAATCAAAACATCATTAATATCAAAATATTCAAATTAAAAATAAAATTTAATGCAACTAATAATTGTAAATAAAATTAATTAATAAATAATGGTAAATAAAATTCCACTTTTGATATTATTAAAAATTTTTTATGATTAATCTTCTATGAAACCTTATTTTTGCAATCTTCAACATCCTTCTTTTTATTTTAACTCATCAATACACTCCTGATTAAAAATTATTATTGTTATTCTGTTATTGTTTAAAAATTATTATTGTTATAAAATTCGCCTTTAAAATTTGATCTTTGTTAATGCTCAAAAATTATATTTATTCATAAGAATTAATGTTCTTCTCAGAATATTAATATTCTGTAATATTTCTAATATTAATTTCTGTGATATTTGTGCATAATTTGCAAGAATCAATAATTTTCTCAAATTTTTAACTTTTAATAATTTATTTTAATTACAATATTACTTTCAGATCCCTGTAAGAGGCTTCCTTATAATAGTCATTTAAAACATTTCGAGCTGAAGATATTTCATAAGAGATAATGAAATCTCATTATTTCTGAGCTACCATGCCAGCTAAAGGGTTAGGCTTTTCGATACAATATATTATAGAAATGAATCATTCCTGCTATTACCATTAATTCGAATTCACATGATTTTTCCATTCCAATTTCTAAAACTAACTTGAATTTCTCATTCTGCGTACACCCCAGCCAAAATTAACTAAAATAATCCAAAAACTTCCGAAACGCAACTAACGCTCGGAAAAGAAGTAAAACTAATATAAAATACTCTTGAACTCTTTTCACTGCAATTCGCCTCATTAAAACATTTTAAATAAAGAAAATTTCTTAAGAGGGATAACTGGCTGGTGCTTTATTTATTTTCATTTCTAGTACGGAGGAATGCATTCAGGCCATTGAAAAGATACCCGGCTCATTAGAGTAAATAGGCTGGAAAAAGGACCTGATGAAGTGATTAGGGAACAGCAAACGAAGTTTTCAAGATGGAAAATGGCTAGTTTTTGATCCAGAGTTGTACAGAGAGAGAGAGAGAGAGGACCTTTTCCTGCATGCTAGTAGAACTCCACTAAAGTAACAGATGCTGTGCAAGTTTTGATGACAAACCGGGAGTAGGTCACAGATGGATTATTCGGGGTTAATGAGTTGAAAAATTAGAAATATAAGGGAGATCCTTAGGCAAAATAAGTGCTGATGAAAACTGGAAAATGGAATAAAATTGCTCAAGAAGGGCAACTGAAAATTTCATGTTTTGATAAAATATCTATTAATAATCTTTAAATATTCATAATTAGGCTATATTTATGTAGCTTCCGAATTAAATAACACTATAAATAAGCTTCTTAGTTGGAAGATTGTCTATATTAATTGGAAAATGGAATAAAATTGTCCAAGAAGGGCAATTGAAAATTTCCTGTTTTGCTAAAATCATTATTAATAATCTTTAAATATTCGTAATTAGGCTATATTTATTTGTTTAAAAATTAAACAACACTATAAATATACTTCTGAGTTATAAAATTGTCCATAGTTTATGAAATATTAAAAAAAAAACCTTAAGATTTTTAAATATATTTTACTATTTATAAACCAGTACATTTTATAGAAGTTTCTATAAAAATTGCGATTATGTCCTCATCTCTATCTCTACTTATAATAAAGTACGAAGTGTGTGTGTGTGTGCGTGTGTTGGCGCTGTACAGGCCAGACCGTTTAGCCTACAGTTACCAAATTTGGTATATGTATACCTTGAATGCCGGGAATATGCACCTCGGAGCCCGTTTTTTGAATTTTTAATTAAAATTTTAATTAATTAAAAAATAAGTCAAATTTTAACGTTTTTTCGCCATAACTTCTGAAAATATTACAGCACAAAATTGATTTTTGCTTCAGGTTAAAGCTCAAAAAATTAGCTTTTCAATGATACTAATGTTTTGACATACGAACTAAAACTCTAATTTTAATGAATTTTTTAACATGTAATTTAATCGTGTTTTTTTTCAACTACTTATTTCGCAAAAATAAAATAAAAATAAAATTTTGTCTTCTCGAGGTTCTCAAAAAAAATCAGCTTTTAATAAAATGTTGCCATCACAATTTCTGAAGTTCTTATTTAAAAAAAGTTAATTATTACTACCAAAAATAAAACAGAAAAATACAATTTTCATCACGTGATTATATCAATTGAAACAAATAGGAAATGTGATATTTTTTAAACAATAAATGCAAGAGAAAATATTTCTTGATTGTTTGCTATATCAAAATTAACAATTCCATTAAAGAAATAAAGTAAATAAAAATATATTACAAAAGTGCGACTGTTAAAACTGAAATAGAATTTTTAGAAAAGCACCAAACGATAATCTTCTGAGAGCGAGATTAATTATTTAAAAGCGAGAAATCTTAGACGAACTTTGCAAATGAGGTCATTTCAAAGAAACGACGAACAAAAAGCAATTGATAATGAGTAGTAGTAAAATATTTTTGAATTCTTTTTTTTTTAATTTTTAAAACAATAAGGCATGTTTTTAATTGCTACTTTTGCTTATGTGAAGAAGATATTTTGTTCAAATCAAAGAATTCGCCTTCTTGATTGTAAATTATCTCCGCATTTTAATGAATCATGTGAAATAAAAACGTATATTCTTTTAACGAAGTAACGTAATAATAAAGCTGGTTTGGTAAAAGTAGGTCAGTTATTTGAAAACGCATCTTCTTTCAAACAAGCATACGTAATAATTAACAATGCAAAATTTGTTAAAGCATATAAAACTATTTTTACCCCATATTTCGGCGACATCAATACTTTCTACCAAAACAATATCATGTTCTCTCACGAAAAAAAAAATCAACTATCATTCCAAATTAAACATATGAAATTGTCATTTTCGACATGTGTCTGTATAAAATGGAACAAATATGAAACATGAAATTTTTGGAAAATAAATGGATGGAAACGTTTTCTATGATATTTTACTATACATATATTACTAATCCATTTAAACAATTTTATTTAAGGCAAATATAACTTCACATCTACAAGGCACCTTCCCCTAATCGGAGCCCAACACCTAATTTCTTAATTTTTTGAGGAGAGACATAAATCTCTTAGCAATTGGTCCACGTGAAATATATAATTATAGATTTAGGGGAAAATGCTGATAAATTAAATTTTTACATACATCATCTGCTCTGTGAATCATATTTAACAAAATATTCTTGAGACAATAAGTCCTCAAATAAAAAAAGTGGCATTCCAATCAACTAAATCAATCATCGAAGCTGATCGATATATGAAAATTTCAACATAACTATTCGATATAAACTGGCGATGTTAGATCACTTTATCAAGATATCAAAGAAGCCAATCAGAGTTACTATTGAATAATTGGTCTAGATTATGAAAATGCTGATTGTTCTAAACTTGCAATAATCAGAACTGAATAAATCAGCCAGATTTGAAGAAGTTATAATTGCTTATTTATTTATTTAGAAGTTGAAATATTAAGAATATTTTACAAATATGAATCTATAAGACCATAATTTAAACCATAATTTTTTGAAATATATTTGTAAACCTAAATTTTTTTATTATTGAGAGCATTTATATACATCTAAAAATAACATTAAAAACTGAAGGTTTCAATTAACCTGTGCATTTTTTGCTGAATAATTCCTTGAGATCTCATAAATTATTAAAAAAAATTATGATGTTTCAATTTTTGTATTGAACATAAACTTCAATGTCGGACTACTCTGCTTTCAGCTCTTAGTTGTATTTAAAGACATGCTTGGATTGAGTAAAGAGGTCTTTATATTAATTGAAGTTTCATCATTTTCAATTTAATTTAAAAGTGAATTTTACATGCACTGATAGAAAATCAGAGAGAGATGCGGAGTTCAAAGATTAGACTGCTTAAGGCCTACATAATAGCATAAGTGAATTATATGACTGTCGAAATTTGAAGCTTAAAAATGTTTTGCTGAAAAACTTATTATGAAACCAAGTTATATAAAAAAAGATTTTACCCTTTAGTCTGCATTAATATTGGTGAACCGACTGGTCGCCAAAGGCGGCTAGTAGATTATAAAAAGAAAATGAGCTAAAAATGAGAAATATAAGGACATAACTATAGTTAAAATATGAGTGTATGTTAATAACTAAAAAAAATATAACTGCTTTATAGCAGAAATGAAAAACTAACTGTTCGTTAAACATA
>JAOUZG010023718.1:0-27456 GCA_026289955.1 Argiope argentata | reverse complement strand
ATCGTTTTCCCTTTAATATAAGAACTTCCTGAAGAACTATACATAAAAACTAACTTTTTAAATTATTTAAATTCTGAAAAAGTTAAGTTTTTGAATATTTTAGAGTTTTAATTAGAATGGTAATCCCTAAGTTGAATGATTTTGAAGGGAATTCCTACAGGAAGCCTTTTCTAATGATTAAGCTAATATTTTCTACATTGCTACGAAAAAAGAAACCATTAAACACAAATTAATCTATTGTTGTAGATATATTGATGATTTACTTAGTTAAACATAAATAATACTAATATTGTTATTGATTGCTCTCCAAAAGAATTAAAATTATCTGGAGCGAAAGAAAATCAAAACAAAACTACTTATTTGGATTTAAAAATAGAAATTTCTAAAGGAAAAACCTATGGCAGGTATTTACGACAAAAGCTTAAGTTTGATTGCAAAACACGCCTCAACTGACTGGGATTTTCGGGTCACGAACGGTTACTATTTGGATGGAAACCGGCACTCATGGAGAAAAAACCCTGAGTTTATGCTATAAGGCGATTCTTCAGGCTGGATTCCTTTTTTCCTAATTTTGTTTACAATTCAAACTTTATATTTCACTAAATTGGTTTATTTCACTAGGTTTCAGATTTAGCAACATTGGAACGTTTTAAATAGTTTCATCTTCCTTCCTTCTTTAAGTCTATTATCATTCCTTTTATAAGTTTTTGATTCTAAGAATATTTACTTCATATTATGGCTTCATAAATATTGCATGTATTTTTGTTGGTATTTCTAGTCTTTCTGTTTAAATATATATGTTATAAATATGCTTGCCTGTCTGACAAATACGAAATTTTATTTTACCCACCACTACATATAGCTTTCGGAAAGTGATTACTCTTTGTTATGGCCTTTAATACAGATTTTATAATAATTTGCTATCATTTATGAAAAAATTTGTTCTCATAGGCTGATGAGATTTAAAAAAAGATTATTAAGACCATTCGCATGTATATTAAGTAACCTGCTTTAAAGGACAAAACAGGTTCACAATCTGAATTGCATCATGTGTTCCCAGTGAAGTTCAGTGAATAAAGTTATTCCAACAATACACGGGTATTGTTGAGATTGCACCCAGACAGCAGTGCGGAAAACGGAGGAAAGTTGTAAAATACGCCTTTCCTAAATGACTCACTACATAGGATAGTTGTTTGCCATAAAAATTGTTTTCCTGGCCCAGCATCTCATGAATCTTTTCATTTTGATTCAGTTTATATAAATATTTGTCTGATTATTATTTAATACAATATTCCCTGTTCGTTTCAAGATTAATTTAATCTGTGTTCTCTTCCCAAATTATTCGAGCGCAATAAAGTAGGATCTCATTGTTATATTAAAATGTGTTTTAAAAGAGCTACAATATTGATGATAAGGTAAGAAATTAAATTTTACTTATGCAGGCTTTCTTTTTTTAGACCTTTAACTATTTTTTTCTGAAACTTGATGTCTTAATTCTGGCCTAAAATTTGATACTGATTTACTAATCTTTAGATGAAGTTATGTCTTGAATTCTCCTCTCCGTGTTTTTTTTCTTTCAGATTTTAATTATGTGATTGTAACTAAAATTGCATAGAAATCAGTTTTTTTGTGTGTAACTTTAATACATTTCCAAACTTAAAAATCACATACCCGCTTTTCCCAATAATTCAAAACTCCTACTAATTAAATAGATCAAAGTTATGTTGTATATATTTTAAACTACAATTATCACTACATGCAATCTTAGTAAATGATGTTTAGAGTAAGTTTTGTAAAAGAATATATCATTTAACTTTTTTGCATCTGCAATTATTGAGAGAAATATTTAAATTCTCATGTTAGATTAATTACAAATGAGTTTTCTCAATCGTTTTGATGTAACAGTGAAATGATGAGCCAACGACGTACTCCAAACCAAGTAACAGCAAAAGCAGGTGGATCGCTGACTGTAAGTGTAAATAAAGTGAGATTTTTAGGTACAGGAATCATTTATCGAAAATGTGTTACTCTGATCAAAAAGCCAAGCTTAACTCGTCCCAAAGTGACTTGCACAGGATCAATATTTTATATTAACTGTACACCGTCATCTGCAGGTAAAAAGGTCCAAATCTTTCTAAGAGCCATGCTGCTGTGTGCGGAAAAACTCCCGGCAAAGAGGTCATTTATGTCCGCCGGCTAGTACGTTGTTTCGTCACGAGAACAGAACAACAAGGAGCTCGTTTGTCATAAAGACAAATAACTATTCTCGAACACTCCGATAATGGAGGCATGTTCTTTTCATTAATGAATCGCGGATGATTCCGGTTAGTGTTCATTTGGTAGAAAATTGGATTATTTCAACATGAACCATTGACTATTTTGGTGGTGGAGGAATCTCCGCAGAGGGACGGCATCCCGTCAGCAGTATCACCGCACCGAGCTACGAGGATGAGGTCTTTGAAGCTCGCGTGAAATGTATTCAGAAAGTTTGCAGGCTTCCTACTTTCACGGAATAATGCAAAGTCACACTTATTTTAAATTGTTGATAATTTTCTTGAAGAGGATATTCACCACTTGGGGTGGTCAGAGAAATCTATGGTTCCGAATCATATGAAACATGTTTTAGAACGTGTAGAAAGATGCAATACAGGTCTCCTTCCCATGCCCTCCCAGATCCACGAGGAAGTAAAAAGGCTTTACTTTTAGAAAAATGGGATCTATTGTTGCAAGCAGTTTTCGACACTCATTAAAAATATGATGGATCATTGTGAGGCTTGAATATTATTGCATGGTTGTCATACTCCGTATGACCACCATGCAGACAGAACTTTCTTAAAATAAAACCTTATGATTTGACCATTTTTGATATATGTAGATAACAACTATTAACCACTTTTCCCACACTGTAACATGTTTTCTCCCGTAATAATATTTATTTTCACCATTGCGAGAAGCCAAATATTTTTACAATTACCACAAATCTTGAGGTAGAGACTTAGACACCTGTTTAGATACAAAAAATTATGTTTACAGCTCAAGAGATATCTCTAAAGTGAAAGTTTATCAAAATTTCAAGGTTGAGATTTTTGATGATAATATTTTCACATGGTATTTGAAAAAAAAATGTTTCTTCTCTCAGTTTATGCAGTTTCGCTTTTTACTTTTTTCTTTGCTTTCGCGAAAAATTGGAAAGCATGGAACTTTTTTTCTAAATTGCTTTTAGGGATGGATTATTCATTGCCTTAAGAGCAAGATATCACAAAAAGATCTATTCAAAAAGAAAATGGACAAAAAAAAATATCAGCTGACTTACAGTCTCTGCCGATGTACTTTGTTCCATTACGATTTGTAATATTATTTGTAAATCGTCTGAAATTTTCGAAATTGCGACAAATAGAAGGAAAATATTTTCAGGAACACTCTAAAAATTTTCATGGGAAAAAAAGGGCTTTTTCAAATCAAAATTCGACAAATATTCCCCCCCCCCCCGTCACACAAAAATGAAACTTCAGAATATAAATGCGACTTATCAATTTCTTTTCTGTACTCTCTTTATTACTGGATTGCAGCGACAATCTTTTTCTCCTTTCTCAGGCGCAAGGCATGATGGGAATGTAGTATCGTATCTTTTCGGATGAAGACGGAATTTTAGAAACACTAGTCTGAGATTGCATCGAACACATCTGATAGAACTGTGTTTATAAGATTTGGGAGAAGGTAACAATTGTCTTTGTTAAGCAAACTAGAAATTAACTCAAATCGGATGGTGATCTCTTTGATCTAAGATTTATTTTTTGTATTCATAACAATTACATTTCCACAGATTTTGTACGGATTTCTTAATGCCTACAACTTTTAGGCGTAATTTGTTTTCATGATTGTGCAAAAACATTCATTAAATTATTTTATAAATCATTCGTCTTTCAAATACTGCTCCATTTTATACACAATCGTGAAGTTAATAAAAGGGATCCACTAGGTTTAGGCACTGGGGGGGAGGGGTTAGATAATCATTCCTAATTTCAAGAAAAATCCTCTTTCCATGAAGGATTAGAGTGCGCCTACAATTTAAAAATAAACAAATAAAACTTTTTTAAAAAAATTAAAAATTGAATAAAACAGGTTTTTTCCCTTAAAACCTTCTAACACACTCAGTAAAACAGATGTTATCTCCCCCCCCCGGACATTTGTATTATGGATGCTGTGCAGGGCAATAAACGCAGATTTTTTAAAAAAATCCAAAGTCCTGCCTAAGAGCGCATTGCGCTTTATAACATAGAAAGAAAAAGACGCATGTATTTTGGATTTGACGAGGTGCCTAGTATCCAGAGCTGTGAGCTTTCAGTATCAAGATCACGCGCTAAACTTCATCTATCTGAGTCGTTGAGTTTCTGTTATCGCACAAATGCCATTCTTTATACGATTACTGAAATCAAGATCTTAATATGCGACAATCAGGAGTTTTTTAATGTTCATTATTTATTCCATTGTCAAAATATATCTAAAATAATTCACCACGGGATTCCATTTGCTTGTAAACTTACCCTTTAAATCTCTTGATGACTCTTCCAGAAATATATGTCACATGTGTACGTGAAGGCAGTGTTATTTAATGTATTCACTATAGTAGATAAATCTATTTGTTAATCGAAAAAGCAAATAAATCTAAGACTTTTTGTAATGCTCATAACTTTCTTCTTAATTCGGTTTGAGGTTTTTAGCTTAAGGACCTTTTGTTTTTTTGACAGTCTGAAAAGCTGTCGAATTTAGTATGATATGCAAAAGAGGATATGAAATTTTAATACTCTTGTCTAAGGATATAAAAAAATGTATAATATTCAATATGAAGAAACAATCTGTTGCTTTTGCATAGATAAGTGTCATGTATGAAAATAAAATGTGTGGATAAAAAATGTTGATATTTTCTTTCGAAATTGCCTTTTTGAGTTATCGCGTTAGTATGCATACGAATAAATAGAATGATCGACTATAAAATCGATAGATTTATTCCAAAAATAGAATTTAGAATAGACACTAGAAACTTATAAGCAATGTACATTTTGTATTCAGAATTTTTCAAACTTCATAAAGTCAGACAATAGACTCAGATTTTAGGAGATAAACTCATGCGGATGATGTCACACTTATACAGCAATTTATTATTTATCGTACTTTTAGATGGGTACTACTTGTCATGCCACTTGAACTGATTATCCGTTGTGACTTCTTAATGCGAAAACAATTGTAATGACGTTCAGAATAAGAAATAATCATATCGCAATTATTTAACTAATTTGGTGTTAGAAATTTATTTATTTTTCAACACGCTCCAATATTTCTTTGTTTCTCAAATAAATAAATGTTTTGAAATAAATCCTTTTATGGAGAAAATATTTGAGAAATTGTAATGACATTTTCTAGATTCATATTTTTTAAAGGGAAATATCAGCATTTTGATATTATTTTCGTTTTATACCTTTTTCTGATTTGGGCAAGTGAAAAAAAAATCTCGTTTCAAAAGAGCAAGGAACAAATACTTTGCTTTTCTTCCCCATAATGCAACTTTGAAGTCAGAATATGAATGGGTCGAATAAATTCTTTCCAATTTTTCCTCCCCCCTTCCTTTCCCCCGTTCTGCTCGAAAACTTTCATCTTTCATTGACGTCACCTGAGATTCAGTTTCATTTTTCGAATAACCACAGAATAGACAAGAACTTTGTTCATGGTGATTTATATGGCTGATGATGTGTGTATATACGCACAGTATGTGTGGTTGTGCACACATTTAATGCACCGCAAATAATATTTAAAGCACATACACACCCAAAACTACGACAATCAGAGCATTTAGGGTCAATAATTCCTTTAAGGGCATGCGGTACCTAAAAAATGATCAAAATATCGATTTATTTACTTATAAATGTAATGCTAGAATATTAAATCTGTATCTGTATGGTTTTGAAAGTTATTGAGGTTTTCATTCGAAATGGCATGGATTTAAAGAAATTGGACCTTCAAGAATGGCCGACTTTAACGGAATTAGAATTTCCGAACTTGTGTCACAGAGCAAAGAAATACTGAATTATTTTACGAATTAATTTTTCGTTGCGAATTGTAATTGAAGCGAGGTGAGTTATTTCACCCATATTTATTTGCTTCTTATTGAGTGAGTGTTTATATTGTGAGAGCGATCTCATTTTTAGTATTTTATTTTGAAAAGTTTTCATTTTCATCTATTTGATATTGTCTGCAAGGGTGTATATTAGTTTTTAGTTAAATAATTTTAGTTCATCACATTTCAAAACCAAATGTTTTATTTTCATCTTGCCAGGGCCTAAAAGAAAAGGCATTTACAATAAGAATAAAGCTTTGGGATGATGGAAATGTGAAGAAGAAAATGAAGATGTTCAATTACTTCAAGCAGTATTGACAGCATGCCGAAAGGACAAACTAGCAGATGTGCAAAACAAGAATTTTAAATTTCTAATAAATCTCAAAAAGAAGATATAATTGAAAGTCCGAATTACATTTTTGTAGATGTAAATATGTTGTCAAAATTGTTCAATCATTTTCAATGTAGTATTTTCTAAATTTCTTCTCTTCGTGTTATTGTAGGGGGAAATTATGGATTTTCTCATCAGATTAAAGTTGAATGTAATGTTTGTAAACTTGAGAGTGGAACATGCATTTAAAAACGAATGACCCTAAGTAATGGTAAATTACTCAAAAGGTTTTGATATTAATGTGAGGGTTCTGCAAGGTTTTCAGTTTTGGGAAAGTCTATTTAGTTTTAGAGATTTTTGCGTGCATACAAACATGCATTAAAGTTCTAGCAGGACATTTAATGTTTATAAAAAGTTATTATATTAATCAACGACTAATTCATCCAAGTACGAAAAGAATATGACATTTCTGACACTCAAGATATTGCTGATATTGCAGTTTCTTTTGATGGCAATTGACTAAAAGAAAGATGGATTTACAGATAAACCTAGTTTCTTTTTAAATTATGCTTTCAATAAATTTTAATTATCAACTTAATTATTCTTTTCACTCCATAATGAGTTTATAAATTCGTATAAAACTTTTTCTATTAAAGACAGGTGTGTTAAATTTCGTATATATATTTTAAGTTATATAGTTTTTAAAGCTAAGCATAATATTTGCTTGCAAAAATGTAAATAAACTTTTATTCACAAATCAAAACTTTAAATGCCCTTTTCACCTTGTTCTGTTTTTCTTCTCTTCATATTTTTAAAATGTCATGGCCTTTTCCTAAATAAGATATAGCTTTCAAATCTTTAAATCCTTTCAATTTTTAATTTTTTGATTTTTAACATGTTTAAAATTATATGTATATACAACGTTTTAAAATTATTTTTAGTTCATACACATATGCTTTAAAAATGTACAAAAATAGTCTTATACATTTTATAATATTTCTGTCATTCACTATCTGACCTTTTTTTCTTATTCAATGTGTAATGCCCTCTGTAATTGTATTGTTCTTTTCTATGTTGAAGAAATTCTCTAAATGAATAAAAACTGGGTGCTCCAGTTATACGATGTGTTCATAAACGTAGGAGTTGATTATGCGCAATGAATTCTTCAAGAATACTATCTTTTTACACATTTCTATTTAACTTCATGCGTTATCAATTAAAAAGTTTTAATTCTGTAATAGATAGATGCAATTAAATCCTTATATTTTGATTGGAAGTGCGTTCCCATTGACAGTGTCTATTTTTAACATCTACAGAGTCTCATCAATTATTTATCAATACATTTTAATTTCATATATTAAAGGCCATCAGGAAGTTAATCAAAAAACTATCATCGTATAATTTAGTAATATTCATGAAAAGGAACTTTTATCAAAGGGTATCCTAAATATAAAAATGAAAAACTTTTAATATGGTGGTCGGTGCTCACATCCTTGAAGATGTGGTGATGATACGAATTCGAATTTAATTCCCTCCGATGGGAGGGCGAAACCCCAATGTAAAGGATTGTACCACGGCCGATGATAGCCATTAGAACTCAACTTTAATACCTGCCTCAGTGCTGCTACGTTAATCGTTCAATCAAATCCTGAACGATTTGGCATTTGATTGTGGCTAGATTCGGCTACTGATTATTAATTAGCCTAATAATTAAAATAAAATAATGTTAAAAAATAATGTACCATTATATAATGTAGCATAGTATAAAACACAAACAGGCGCGGATGTATACACTAAAGATTATTCCGAAAAAAAAAATGGTGTTCTCTAAAATAAAATTGTGGAATTATGTGACACCGAAAACAAAACAGCATTTAAGCCACAAAATATAAGGAGCCTGAAGTATCCTTATAGGAAATCAACCCTTAAAAATCTTAAATTACCGGGAGAATTTATGCAAGTTTAAAACGTCTTTACTCTGGAAATTTACATAATGTTATTAAAAAACTAGTTTAAAATTTTAATTCCCTACAAACAAACATTTAGAGCTATATGACTTGTTTCGGATAAAATTTCTTTTAACAAAGGACCGACAAAATATGGGCAACTAAAGTAAAGTAAATTTGTAAGGTAAAACCTTGTATAGATTTTGTAATAGTTTTATAAATAATATTTAAGTACCATAAGTAAGTTTAGGCCATAGGCAGTATGAATGATTCGAAAACGATTATCTCCAGTCTCGAAGCAAAGACCTTACATCTCAGCTACCTAGGTCTCTACAGTCTAGCTGACACAGCATTAGTGGAACTTTATCACATAACATTTGATTTTAGAAGTAAGATTAGGGGTATTTTAGGAAAGAAAAACCCAAAGAAAAGAATTGGAACCTCCTGATCTCGTAGCCGAGAAATGAACAGCCATCATATTATCAAGATTCTTGTCTAAATCAAGAATTTGACCTTGGAAATTATTCCGGATCGTAAAAAAAGTTTATAACTATACTAAAAGAAAGTTTCCTATTTATTAGATTTTATTTTATTATTACTAATAATATTATATTATTATTGTTGTTATTTTAGGAATATTATAATCTATTTTGTTTGCTTACTTTTTAATACGTCAGAACTTTTTAAATGGATTCGATTCGTGTGATCTTGTGGAAAGTTCTTTTTAAATAAATTTTGAACGTAATCATTACTAATATGCTATTGGCATGAATTGTATTGAATAAATCAAAAACAAATTTTAGATTTCGTACGTATAAAAATGAAGTATGAATTAATACTAAAAAGATCAAATATTTAAACGACAAACATACGTAAAAGCGAATAATTATTACTCTTGATTTTATAATACTAATTTAAGTATTAAAACTGTTAGTAAAACTGTATTAACTGTTAAAATAAGTACAACAGTATTTACTCAGTATATTTTAGATATCTAGAAAGATTTTGATTATTTTTGATGTTCCAGAATTTGATTTCACGAAAGGATTAAAACCATTAAAGTTATGAATGTAAAACCTATCCTTTAAATACAAATAGCAAGAAAAGTCGAAATCAAGAATATAGATGAGAACACCTATAACAGTTGTTAGTTTTTTAAGACCCCTATTTTTGGAATCCTCCTGCATCGGTCAAAACAAGACACAGCCCAGTTCATCCAACAAATAACTCAATTCTTGGCTCTGGGCCACTGCGAAATATCCACCGCCGCTTTTCGAACCGGTTGGCTGTGAGATTAGAGATGAAATGGACACCATAAAGGAAAGAAGTTTCTCCTTTCTCTTCACTCGGGATGCCGTAATGTGTGGTCGATTATGACCAGGAATGTACTCGTAAGACCATAAAGAACTTTAAATACGTAGAGGAAAGATATTGATTTTATTTTTGTCATAAGTACTTGAATGATAAGCCATTTGAAAAAGGTAGTCATTGTTTCCATGAAATTTATCAAAAATATAATCAGTCTATTCATTGCAAGTTTTGCAATAGTCAGGTTCTAGCTACATGAGCCATTTATAGTTATATGGTGCGAATTTCGTGGTTTTCAAATGCAGTTGTATTTGCTTTTAACATATTATTATATAAAGGGAAAGAAGTAATTGAAGTGTAGTCTTTTTTAAAAACAAAAAGAGTCTAGTTAGTTATTGTAACCAATGCAAATATTCAATTAATTTTTATTTAACTTTGTTGAATTCGAATCCAAGAGGATACTGAAATCATAATATCACAATATTTTCCCCAAAACATTATGTTGCCACTTCTGGGTGAGAAGAATAACTCGGCCAAACGTTATATGAATGTTAAACTCAGAAAAGTTTGAAAGAGGGATAGTGATTTTAAAGAAATAAATTATTGACAGTTTGGTGCATCTTAAACGAGATAGGGCCACCTCTTATTCAAATTTCCTAAACTCATTAAGAAGTGATTTTCATAACTTTAAAGCGAATCAGCTAATTCCAAATACTCACTCATTTTTACCTTCTTGCATAGAGAAATATAGTGCGAGCTTCGAAATTAATCTTCAGAATTTCGCCGGATAACATATTGTACATAGCGATGCCATTCAAAGTAATTTTTCTGTCGTGTGCGACTGCCTTTCTTTGAATAAATTTTTTTTAAAAAAGCTATGAGTTATAATAATAAATTTACTAACTTAAATTAAGTACAAAGTGTTATTAAATTATTAAATAAATTATGGCCTACTGCATATTGTGCATTATTTATTTCTTTTAAGTCACAGTATTTATAGGCTATAAATAAAACTTATGGCTGTCTAAATAACAACAAACATGCGTTCGTTGCTATTTTAGGCAGCCATAAGTTTTATTTAATAATGTATTGAATCCGACACAGATTGATATTCTTCGAAAATAATAATGCGATGACCCTTCAGCTCCCCTACTTGAGCAGGAGCATAAGAAACAAATAAAAATGAATCTTTAGAGTGAGCAATTCCTTTGCTGGAACTGTTAGTTAGTTTGTGCCGATGATCCAACCTTGCAAACGTGAAACTACAATTTTAACCAACATAAACACGGTTTACAAAAAGAAATTGGAATTGGTTTTAAACTTCAAGCATTTCAGAATTGCATGCATTTTATAAATTACATACAATTATATAAAAAAAGAGTAAAAAATATTATCTGTAATGGCTTTTTTAAACTCGGTTGATCGGAATATTGTAACATGAATAATCCAATATTATTCATGAAAATTGCTTGCAACAATGAAAAGATTCAATTCTATAAAATTATATAATGTTAATAAAAAACAACTCTTTTGCAGTATTATCAAAATTGTTAAATCAATTAGTAACTATTCTGTATTTTTAGGAATTATCAGTTTGTGTCCTTCATTTCCTTTTTTTTCACTTAAAAAAACCTTTTACCGTTTTCGTTCTATTCTTTAAAGAAAACATTGTGATTTATTTTTTGAATTGTTAGTCTTCATCATTATGCTGAAAATCGCCCCCCCCCCATCCAGTCTTTTTCCCCCGTTCTTTAGTTTTAAGTGACAGCTAATCTCGGAGGAATGTTTTGGTTTTCATCAACAACGAATATGCAGAGATCTCCGGAGAAATTAAAATGGTTCTACCCGAATTTGTATGTGTTGAAGGAGGAATTTTGTTTAGTGTAAACAAAAAATAAAGCTTCAGACAGAATGTCCCCAGTTTATAAATTCATAAAAATTTAAATTCAACAAAATCAGTATTCAAGAGTAAGCGTTTAAATTGCAGTTTTAACTGGAATGCTTTTAGCTATTGGTTGAATTATATTTTTCCCCCATAGACTCAGTTACTTGACATGCTCTACAAAATGATAATTTTTTAATTTTAAATATAATTGAGCTTTTATATTGTTTTATAAAATTACTTAATAGTTACATTTATATAATAATTACATTACTTACATAATAATTGTATTTTAAGTAAAAAAATCCTTAATTAATAATAATGCTTGAACCTTCAGTATTTTCACCAGGATACTTCCATGCTTCTTGATTCATTATTAAAAGAGGGACCTCTCAATGAGCACAGTCTGTGGCCGTAAAAGTATATAAATCCAGCACCGTTAATTATAAAGAACTATTAATTGTATTAAGTAATCACCCCCCCTTCCCCCATTGGTAAAAAAGGTGCACCTTGGGTAAAGTAAAAAAGCAAAGCCTTGGCATACTAGTTATAAAATATTGATCTTGGATATTGATCTTGGATTTTTATTGAATCTATAATGTAATTTTTAGAGTTTTTTTGTCAATTAATCCACGGCATGAGGTTAGTAGATAGGAAAATCTAATTCGTGTTTTAGACCTTTTTATTCCTTCGAAAGTGTTAATAATGTGTACTGAATTCTATAAAACATAAGAATCGCCGATTATTTTTATAAGATACTGATAAATCCCAGTTCCAAAACTGATCTACAACTCTTGTAGTGAAAGTTCTATTGACTACATGTTTATGAAATTAAATTACCATTTTTAAAACTTTACAATTTTTTCATTATATTTATGGTTATTTTATTAAAACTATATTGTGCTTATTCATTAAAATTATTAAATATTTTGATTGTTTTAAAATTTCTCGTTTTCTGATCTTATAATTTTTAGATAGAACTTTTATATTCGAATTTTCGGATAAGATCTTTTCTGGAATCTAGAACCGCCTTATTTCCAATGCATTTCACTTCTAGTACGTCAAAAAAAAAAAATAGAACAATCTACATCCTCTTTATTCAGAATGAAGAAGGTTTATATTTATTTCATATGAAGTCTATGTTCAATGCCTGTGGGAACTGAATAAATATCTTTCTATTGTTACAATTAGCATGGAAATCAATTCAAAATGTTACATTCAAATATTGCAAAGAATTTAATGTGCTATCGATGCGTTGAGCGTAGCCATCAGTAGAAAAGTGTCAAACAAGCACAAGTTTATTTCGAACAAATATTAAGAATAATCAAGAAATGTATCGAAGTGTCGGTTAGCGGCCTTTCTAAATTAAATGAACAGCTGTGACAAAAGAGATCAGATGCAATATGACGAAATTCATTTCACGTGTCGATGCTTGTTTTACATCAACTACTCAACATATCGGAAATCCAATTTTTGTAACAAACCGATTACCGATTTTTCATTCCATTTGAAGATTAATCGGAACAAGATTATTTTATCGATTAACGTTCGAGTTCTCTGTTAACTTGGACAATTATCGGATAAAATTTAATCACAGGCGATAGCTATTATTTTGGTGGTAAAGGTCAACAACTTAGTTACAAGTATTTCTGCATTCCGAGGTTCCAAGGATTTATCCCAATCTTGAGGGATTTTCGATAGAGTGATCGTGCGTTTTATTCAAAACTTATTTCTGTTTACATATCCATAGAAATTTATCCGCTAATGAGGAACGGATAATGAAAGTTATTCGTCACAATTCATTCTTTATAGGGGAAATCTAAAATTTACCATAACGACGCGATTGATATACATTTCAATAAAGAGAAATTAAAATCTGGAGCCTTTCTGCAAGTCAAGGAATGAGGAGTGCATACAAAAGATTGATACAACATAAATATCTACGAATCAAGTATCTTTTAGATAAGAAGTAAATTTTAGTGCAATTTTATATATATAATTTCAAAATCGACACTCTCCATTACAGCATGAATTATTTTTAAGATTCGCTTGAATGCGGGTAATAAACTATTGTTCAGCTATGCATTCATTTTTTAGCAGCACGAGAGAAATTTTAGACAGGACCTCGCCATTTTGAACCCTGATCAAATGACGAAGACGACGCCTTTCTCTCCCAGCATCCATAACGTGCAGCAGCGAAAGATATGAGATTGGATTCACAAACTTGACGTCATGACTTGATGCCATCAGGTCATGAAGACCTTAGGTTAGATTTTAAACCAATTCTCTAATTTTTTTAGTCGAATCATAATCTATGCGCATAACGAGTGAATAAACTTTCTTCCTTTTCTCCGAAAAATACTGGAATGCAGAGAATCTTGTTTTTAACTTTTAAACATTTTTACTGAATCCAACGCATTACAAAGAGCTTGTTTATCGTTTTTGGAATGCTCGGTTTCACACGGATTTACAGAACTCGAGACGATTACTTTTCAGAACCGGCCCCAAATCAATCACCCGGCTGTGTCCATTCCTCAATAAAATCTGCTCATTTACTTGTAGATGAGCCGGCGGGCTTTCTACAATCTTTTCCACCATTTGATGACAGGTTTACAGAGCACGTACTAAATTTCCTCATTCTAGCTTTACTTTCTTTATTTATGATGTTTAGCGACAAACTGGTACACATCAAAAGTTTATGCTCATAATGGGGGAATTTTAATACTGGAACTCCAGTTTTCTGCGAGTTATTACGAACGTACATTCGAACCTCAGGGTCCTTCCGAAATTCTCTCACCCTCTCTAAGAAAGGTGTAATCCCAGAGTGCGCCTTGTGCAATAGCTACGAAATGTTAATCTACTGAATCTGAAGAGTGAACAATGGAGAATTTTTTTCGTGATTAATCTCTAGTATGCAGTTTAAAGTATTAAAAAGATCGAATTTTTGTATAACTTTTGTGTCCCCCTACCGATTGAAACGAAGATATAGCACATGACTGCACATCTAGTCATAGAATTGCATATGAGATGAGATATATTTATGTCCTTGCGTTTTTGAGTTTCATGTTTACAAACTTTTGAAAGTACAATCCTTTATTGGATATGGCTCACACTTTGGCAGATGTCCGTTCTACATATTTTAAATAGACGCCCCTAATTTTATCGATCCGGCTCTTTTCTTTTTTGTAGCTATCGCACTATCGAACAGCAGAACGGAAAGAGTTCTTCTGAACGAAATTTTCTCAAAAATTGGTAGAAATCTGCATATTTATGTACAGACCTTATACCGAATTTCATCGTCCATCTCAAGCCATTTTTAAATTACCCGTGTTACAGACATTAAGACATAAACCAAAAATGTGTTTTCGGAATACTAAGACGTATAGTTTATTTCAGATCTGGAGCTTTGATTTTTTGAATTCGTTACTATATTTAGTATATGAGAAAGTTAAAAAAGCAGAGATGATACTGCTTTACTCAAAAGATTAAATTTAAAGTGCGTCAAGAATTGAGTGAATATTCTACTATGACTTAGGCAAATCTTGAACGTTTACTTAAAAATGAAGGTATCACCTTCTTGAGCATTCTGAAGTCACTTTGATTCACGAATGGTGCTTAAGATATGATTTCGCAAATGAAAGGCGAGCGCTTTTATTTCATAAAAGAGAACTTTAAGATTTTTCTTTATATTATATTTAAATGAATGTTAGTTATATTCACGGTCCGCTAAAGACCGCCAACGTGCTTCCATCTTATTGAAGAGTGACTCCATCTGCAGCATAAATTTGCTCTGCCCGAAAATGCAAATGTTATACAGTTGATATATCTGAAAATACACTATTTGCCAATAATGTCTGAAGAGAATTAATTCATTTCGTGTTCAAAAGATTCTGAAATAAATATATCTACACATCTGCAGTCATAATTCCCACCTTTTCCGATGAACTCAAAATTAAACCCTTGGAAGATGAAGTAAAATGTGCATAGTTAGAGTATTGAAATAGGTTTGTTACACTGTTGATGGATTAGACAACATATGCAAACAAAAATACATCTTAATAATATATATTTTTCCCCACTGATTTCTGCTGAAAATATGACCTTTTCATAAACGAACAAAGATATCAATTGATGTTATGTTATAGTTTTGACACACAGTGTTGTCTTACCATAGTAATTTTAAAGAATCCATTTAAGCATAAATTATGAAAATCATAATGGAATATTAGAATGCAATAGGTTTATAATTTGTCCAAAAACCTCTAATTTTTAAAATGTAGTTACAAGCACTGATGATATCAAATAAAGCGCACTTTATACGATATAAATTTGAATTTAAAGTGAATGAGATAAACACATCCATCACAGAAGCCGTGTACACAGATGAGTGGAAAGGTGAACAAACGCAGGCTGCAGTTCCTTCTCTTGATCAGGACAAAATCATCCAGCATGCCCACCGTCGAAAGGTGAGTATGAGAATACGAGATTGAAGATGCCACGCAGGGGAACAAAATTATGTGAAAAGAAACGGAGTTTAAAAAAAATGCACATTCTCTTAAAATTTGATGGATAGCGTTTATTCTATTTCAGTTCGCTACATAAACAATGAATGTTTGAAATCCTATAGATAATCATGGTAGGAATCCAGGGATTTTATTTGCCTTCATAACTAATAGTGGGTTAACTTTCATGCGAAATATTTTGTCGAAGTTCTTTTTTTATATTCTTTTGTATTATTATCAATTTTAAATTTTATATATGTTATAATTTAAAACATATATATAAAACATAATATTATATTGAAAATCATAATATAATTAACGATTTTTAATTATATTATGCGCAATCACCAATTTATTGTATTTACCATACTACAATATTATATATATGTGTATTAAAAATAATCATGTTTAATATACCTTGGAACAATTTCTATAGGTTGCAATCATTAGGAGCAAAACTTCTAGAAAAATGTATTCAATCACATAGAAAAATATATTTTCCGGAATTAGTAAAATCTCTTTACATGACAGATTTTACAGCAGCTTTAAATTTGTAGAGTAAATACTATATCATTCATGGTTATAAGAGCTCTTTTCTTGAATTAAATGATTAGTACATATTGTAATGATTATTTTTGATTAATTAACATAAAATCAAGCTGTTTTAATTTCTGCCGAAAGAAAGGGTTTTAGAAAAATGATAATTTTTTTTATTTCGTTTGTCTACCATGGATTTGAATGTCATATTCATTAAAAAATTACGTTTGAGCTCTTCATTATCAAATCGTTAAAAGAAAAATGAACCCATCTTATTTTAAAAGGGTTCATGATAATATTTTATGTTTCTATAATATACTTTAAAATGAAATTGTTTCATTCAAGTACAAGCTAATTCACCATGTAAAACTCAGACATCCCAAATTTATTCCCAATTAAAAACAATTTAAAATATTGAAGCATGATTTTTTTAGATTTTTGCTTCTACAAATAATACATTATATCAATTCAGAGCAATTTTTATCCGATTATATCTCGAAAAGAGCACGAAATAAAGTTTAATAAAATCTGTTTCAATTAAAAATGTCTTAACCTAGATTATTTTCCAGTCATTCATGTAATGGCCTAACTCAATTTGATTGGATAGTCAAAATTTCGTCTAGTGACATCAGATGTCTTATTTTGTTGAGTGGCTGAAGGTCAAAAATCATAAATAAAACAACTTGTGAATTCAAACAAAGATGTGGCTGTATTAGTTTCTAGTATAAAATTTTCCATTCTTTATAAAAAATAAATGTACTTAAATTTTTTGCATATGTATATTATTTTAAAAACAGATACACGAAAGCAAACACTTGAAAATAAAATGTATTATTTTACATCAAAGGAAAAATGAATAAATTAATCTCTACTTATATTACTTCCGAAGCAAATTCTATAAAACCGAACATGAATTCCAATTGAATAATAAAAAAAAGTTATTGGCAATTTATATCGCAATAACACAGGAAAAGATTTATAGATTAGATTCCTCTTTAAATAATTAAACTGTTACATCTTATAAATTGCATTCTTTATACTTACAGTACATAACTGGTTTAGATGGAATATGCACACAAAAACTGATCGTTTATAAGTGATAATCAGTGGTGAATATTTGTTTTTCTCCACTGATTTCTCATGAATATATAATCCTCATTCAAACTAAAAATATCTTATAACTTTAGAATATAATTTAAAATGAAATTTCCAAAACTGACAACACTAAGCTCAAACATATCTTTAAATATTCAACACTATTCACAGCTAAACTTTTAAAAAAATTTACGACCCTAATTTGTTATTCTTACAGTCGAGACTTGACACCCCATCTATTTTTCCTCCAGCAAGACATAAAATAGTCATAACAATTCCCGGCTTGAAGAAAAGCCCGCAATCATCCTTCCCCATGCAAATGACTACTTTTCCCAAACAACACCCCCCCCTCCTCTCTCTCTCTCTTTCCCCCACAGGAAATATTTCACCAAGGATTGATGTGCCAACTTATTTTTAAAACTAGCCAAAAAGATGATAGATTACCAGCTTAAATTGGGAAACAAAAATTCTCTACCTTTTCGCCAACGAGTTGTGTTTTCGAAATCAGGCACCAATTTATTTATTTCCCAGCAAGATGACGAAGACAGAGGATTTCAATTTATTTCTTTGGGGAGGGCGGTCTTTTTCTTCTCCGAGTCTTGCGTTGCTGCAAGAAAACAGAGATTGGAGAGTTCGCCGCCTGCCAGAGCTCACGGCACCTTTTAATGGGAAGCCGGTCACAAGGTGGCATTTGGGGACAGCGCTAATTCTGGGGACAAAAAACTCGGCACTCTTTCATTTATTAGTTTCACAACGTCACCTTCATTAACCATTTCCTAAATTAACCATTATTTTATTCGTCCGATTTTATTTTTCTGTAGGAGCACTTTTTGTTCTTATAAAATAATAAAATAAAACATTTGCGTTTCATGAAAATTTGCTTTTAAACAGTTAACGTAAATTTTCTTTATTCACTTTTCAATGAATGTTTCTTAAATCTTTATCAGAGAATTCTTTAAATATTGAAGCGGTTGTTCTTCGAACTCAGTTTTAAGTATTCCTTCTCGTGTTATCTTTATTTAAAATTTTTAATTACTTTTGGAAATTAAAAATATATGTTTTTCTTTCTAATTACAATCAGCTAATATTAAAATGAGTAAATTTTACAATTTTACATGAATTGTAAATAAAACTAATTGATTTTTATAATTAATAAATTTGCAAATTATTTTCTGCTTCTTAATCTTGAGATCAGTGTCGTAAAATTAAAGTTAAATTATATTTTTAATTTATGCCTTAACAAAAATAAAATATTGGTAAAGAGTAATGACAGATATACAAAGTTCTAGACGTTTAGCCCATTATTCACTGAGCGAAAATTCGATAAAAAAATATCCAGGTTCAAACAAAAATAAAGTTATTAAAATGTGTTTAATATTTATTACACACAGCGGTTATATTATCTATACATAGTATAAAATTCTTTTGAAAGCGTCTGTATGCTGGAACCACAAAAAATAGTTAACGGATATTAGAGATATTTAAACCATTTTGTAGAGCAATTATTGGGGAAGATTATTTGTACATTGAAATCATATCAAAATAAAAAAAAGAGCTATAATTGCAATTTCAACTTATTTGCACATGAGCGAAAACCCTAAACTGCGCATGTGTAAGTAGCAAGAGCTGTGGTATGCGTTACGTTTCTTTGTTTACAACTGTTTTTAAACAGCGGATCAAATCTCATTATACCGAAACGAGGGAAATCCAACCTCGAAATGATCGCCTGTGTTTTGTCTACAAACATATCATATTTTTTACCTTCGTAAAAGTCTAAATATTTCTGAATGTCTGCTATAAATAATTGTGTAGCTGTTTTTGAAAATTTCTGAATATATTTTTATATATTACATATCTTTTAATAACATTTTATTTTAATAACATATTATTAATAACATATTTGATAACATTTTTTAAAACATATTAATTATATATTTTCATATATTGCGTAACATGCCTAGGTCATATCGAGTGGCAGCTAGATTTAAGTTTAAAGCTAATTTTTCTTCTTGGACACTATGCCACGGGCAACGCCGTTGTTGGTTGGATTGACGGCGAGACTTGCCCGGGCTTATTTCCGGTTATGACAACTACGTAGAACGTTGCGGTCAATTTTTGCCGTAATCATATGCGGAAGATTTTGGTGTGTAATCACATGCGGAAGATTTTGGTGTGTATCTCTCTATAGAAGCCGAAACTTCCGTGAAGCCAAACTGGTGAAGCTGGGAGATCGGAGGAGACGACCAATCAAATTGGGCCTTTTACAGTGGAGTAGGTGGTGGGGTGAAACTGTCTTTGTTTAGTGGGGGAAGCGAAGTTGTTGACCCTTGATCTAGGCTGCTGAATAGTCGATTGTTCGATATAAGCTAATCAGGGTTCAAGTTGCAATGCGGTAACTGGGACGGGAAGTTTTACTCTATTAGGGCATTGAGGATTATTAACTTCTCTTCGGTGTCCGTTGCTTTTCTAGCCAATCTATCTGCTTTAATGAGTCCTGGGAATTCTTGTAGGAGGGTTTTTATTTCTTTAATGGCTTCAATAAATCTTTTCATCACTTTTATCTCGCCTGATCTGGGAATCTCTACAGTTGGCTTATTTCTGTTTTTTGGATGGGGGTGTTGGTGCTCGATAGTTCTTAGATTCTTGGTTTCGAGAGGGGTAAATTTTCTTCTGTTTTCAGGGGTCCTATTTATTTCTGCATAGATGAGGCGTTCAATTATGATGGTTAGCTTCGGGATTTTTTTTACAGGCTTCCAGAAATCCTGTTTCATGGCAGTTGATACAGCAGGGCACGGAATCATTTCCTTTATCTGGCAGCTTATTTTGGTGTAGGCCTCCACATTTCATACATTTCGAAGTCATTTTACAATTTTCTGTAGATTGAAAGATTCCAGAGCAATTACAGAATTTTGTGGCTGTTGGTTTTTTCCTGTACTTTTCGACTTTTATCTTGAAGTGTATTAAGTTTTTTTCAATGAAGATGCTAGTAGCGTTGACGGATTTCATGACTTCAATGAGAAAGGTGGGGTAAAGTGCTTTTTCTCTGAAGTTCCAGAGTTGTGATACTCCAATTACTTCGTAGTTTTTCTCTTAAAGGGTCATTCTAATTTCATCTTTATCAGTTTAAAGATTTATCAGTATTCACCAGCAGTCCCTTAACTATTACTTTTAGTGGTCTACCCCCGTTACTTTCAGAAAGGATGTATTCTTCTTTAGCTTCATTTAGGAATCTGATTATCTGAACTTTTTGCTCTTCTGTGGTTGGCTGTAGGGAGATTGAAGTTGTTGCAGTATTATATTGCAGTGGCCGGTTAATTTACCTGGTTCTTCCCATTTTCTTGATCTGCGTCGACTTGTTTTTGTTGCATTCTTCGTATTTATTATTGGTCTGAATACTGCTTTCCGTGTCCTTTATTTGCTAAACTTACTTTCTAGGGAATAAAAGTTGAAACTAATTGTGTCCCTCCAGTCTGCACCTCGGCAATTTTTCATCTCCTGATCTGCTGAGACTTCAGAAGTTTTTCTTTTCATTTGTGGTGTATATTCTTGACTTTGAGGTTCGTCCTCTATATCCATCAATACATCCGTTTGCTTTCCGTATAGCTGACAATTTTGAATGAGTCAAGGGCTGAGTATCTTGTAGTCATCGTATATGTTTTTTTTTCTTCCTGTAGTTTTTTAAATTGGTTTAGTTCATCCAGATGTTGAGTAGTGTGTGTCTAATTGTTCATATCTTGTTGCCGTATCGATTCATTAAGAGCATCTAATTTTCTGTAAATCAATTAAACTTCTTGCTCTCTTTAATAGAAAGTTGCAGATATCCTTGTAGATTGTGTGTACTGTACAGTTTGGAATGACTCAGAAACTCACTTGTATGAGTCTATCCTTGACGTATTCAATTCTGGTTTTTAATTATTCACATTGTGATTGAAATTCATGGGAGTCAACATCTGGGTATAATTGTCTGAGTCTATCGCAGTCTTTCTGTGCCAATTCCACATAGTCCTCACAGAGTTTTATATCTGTGAATCTATATTCGAAGTACTCTAATCTATTAGCAAACTTGCTGCCTGTTGAAAACAGACTGGGGAGCTAGATCTATGAGCGTCTGCCTCCTTCCATAACTGGAGACGGATTCATGGGCAATGCTGTGTGGGTACTGCTAGTATATATATATATATATATATATATATATATATATATATATATATATAGTGTTCGTCAACTTTATGAAATACGTTTGTTATCATATTGTATGTGATTCTTATAACATTAATCACATAATATATGATATTAATATCTATCGGGCTTTTTCCTAGGGCCCGTGAGAGGTATTTGATTTGATACATAATATGGTTAGCAGAGGGCTGTTTTCGAGTCACACACATACAGGGTATTGTCGACCTATAAATTCTGAGGGCAGTAGATAGTATCCATCAATAGATTAATTATCACCGTACAGCGCAGGAGCACTAAAATTGCAAAAATATAGAGAGTTCGAGAACTGTTGGAAACAAAAAAATTAATAAAAAAATAACAAATGGTGTGTAGACCATGAATTTTTTTTAAGTGAAAGCACATTCTCAAAAGGCTTTTTTTTTTCCGTGACAGTAACATGCGGATTTGTTGATCTAATTCTGACTATGCTCTAAATGCTCCTAATTCTGACAGGGCAATTCTCTTAGCCGGGCTCATTGCCTTTTCGACGTCTCATTCGCAATTTTCACTGAATATATGCTACTGTGTTTATATATATACAAGTCACCTTTGCGACCAGCCAGTTCGCCAGTATTAATACCCGCTCAAATGCGCAATTAATCTTTTATATAACTTTTTTTTATGAAAGGTTTTTCATCAAAATATTTTTAGCTTCAAATTTTGATAATAGTATAAAGAAATTTAATGACCATGTAGTCCTTAACAGTTCTGTTCATTGTTTTACGCATCTATCTCTAATTTTCTATATTGTACGTAAAGTTCAATTTTAAATTGATGGTGAAATAATGAAACCATAATTATTATAAAGGTGTAATCCCAGCATGTTTTTAAAAATTATAAGAACTGAATTTAGAATCGTTTGACATAGAAGTCTTATGTGCTCTATAGAATAATTTTCAGGATTTATAATATTTCAAAGAATTATTGAACAAAAATTTCACGGATTCAATGAAAAATTCAGTTTTTGTATTTACTTTTTAAAAGATAAAAACGCTGTCAATAATATTTAAGTTTTTTTTTCTATTTATAATCATATTTCAAAATAATTAAGGAGTTTAAATTTTAGACAGTCTTTTATTCCTAAGGAATCATATTCTGCAAAATATTTTTGACATTTCAACTTTTAAATGATTAAATGCACGTTTCTACATTCTGCTACCATTCAGATCGCTTTACGAAGTTTAGAATAGAATGTTTGTGAACAATCAACATTTTCCTTATCCTAGGCCAATCAGTCTTGAGAAATCCTATGCGCTGATTGGGGTATCATATTTGAGACGTTCGATAAAGTAGTCTTAAATCGCCAATTTTTATTGAAGAGTAAATTCAAATTTCTATAAATCGATCAGTTTTAGTGACTAATTTAATCGTTTGCAAAGCGAATCTTTTTATAAAAATTATATTGGCGTTTCAAGAACATTTTGTTAAACATGATTTAAGGAGTAGAGATAGACTAAATCAAAGTTCAACATTTTGAATTTATTACAGCATTTATTGACTCGAGTTGCGTAAAATATAATTATTGTCTTCATTTAGACTATTTTTACTCATGTAGCTCTGTTATTAAAGTTTCACAAATTAGCCTTGGATGGAAAGGATACGTATTAAAACGTTTGCCTTCAAACTGATTAATTAAATTGATAATTTAAATATTTTAAATGTATCGTAAAAGATTTTGAAAACACTGTCCTGTATTTATTTTTTTAGAAAATATATTATCATGTGAAAACAGGATGTTGTTTTGGCTTGAGGCTTTTGAAGTGACATCAGGAATACATTTTTAATATTAGATTTATTAGAAAATGGTTGTCCTACGTGATGACTTATCACCCAACAAAAAGTTATAACTTGGCATGAGTATCTGCCATGTACCCGATTCTCTCGCCAAGCCAATAAAGGATAGGTTCGTAAGAAGTTATTGCCAGGAGAAGAACAAAGAACAAAACGGAAATCAGCATGGAGAGAAGGCATCGAAAGGTGTGTGTGTGTGTGTGTGTGTGTATATATATATTCAAATACGTTATAATTATAAAAAAACAATGTTTAAAAATTTTCTTTTTTAATTTTCTAGCGAGCAAAACAAATTTTTAAAGCCCGGAAGATTTTTAGACAAAAGGGGGGGGGGGTGAGGAAACGCTGGTTTTCTGAGAATTAAAAATGCTGCACTGCAAACATATAGACAAGACATAATTCCAAAGAATATTAATTTCGGACTCTGGAAGGTTCAAAATAAGGACATTGAGTCAAATCTTGAGGTTAAATTCTTCGATGTTTATAGTAGTATTTCTCACAAAATAAAAATGATTGGAAGTTATCTATATGCAATTCATACATGTATGATAAAATGATGAAAGGACAACTTACTTTCCTTAAAGTGCTTGAAAATTTCAATAAATGCTACGCAAAAACAATTTTACAGTAAAAATATTCAACTTATCTCACTGAAGCACTCAGCGTGTTGGCGAGTAGTTAAAAATGTATGCCGGGAATCATGGGAAGACTTTACTTTGCTCCTTGAATGACGTCGTCTTCCGCGCCCGCCACTGATCACAATGGGATCTCATTCCGCATTCATGAAATTTGATGTCATTCTTTGATGAGAAACTTTGCGCACCGAATACCCTTTTGTTTATCCACACATACACGTAAAAAGACTGTCCAAAAAAAGGCGGTACGACTTTAATTAAATTATGGAAGTTGATAAGAGAAAAAAAAATAGTTGAAACAGTGATGTGTGCTACTGTTTGCAAACTCCCAGACAAAAGGCACAAGGTTTTGTTCCCCGTTAATTGAGTCTCGAAAATTGCGTGGATGAAGAAAATAATTATTTTGGTCCGTAAATTGTGCACGCTATCGCTCGCGGCTCGAGGTGAGCTTCCTTCATTTCTAACCACGAATAGACATTCACGAAGCATTCCGTCACTCAAAATGCAAAATGTTATTTGATTAAAATTCAGGATTAGCTATTCAGTCATATCAACAATGACTGTTAAATTACCAATGCAAAAATCTATGGCCACTTAATTACACTGGATTTAAAAACAGCAGAAATTTTTTTATCCTATATTTGACTGTAAGACTATCAAAAATTCATTAATTTTATAAGAGCATTGAAAAATATTATATTTAGTTTAGGGATACTATTTCTGAACTCCAAAAATCAAATAGTGTTGATAAGCATTTTTACTACTACAATTTTAACAATTAAATCTGTAATTTTAATTTTGAGACAGTTATCTGCCGCCTGATGCTGAAAAGGAAGTTTGCCACATTTTTTTAAAGAAACAAATATCTAAATGTTTTAGCTGCTTAAATCAAAAAGAAGTGTCCCAGTGAAATGTGTATACAATAAAACTCTATGAATGAACCAGCAAAAACGTTAAAACAGGAATATATGCCGTGAAGCACTCTGTTTGGCAATACGAATACTTGGTATCAACCAGCGACTTTCCTGCCCGCCGTGCAGTCTGCAATACATCTTAAATTTCCTTTTATATGGCTCTCAACGGCGAGTGCTGGTGGGGGGGGGAAGAAGAACAGAAATATTTTACATTGACTCGAGTAGGGAATACTTTTCACTAATTTATTAAACAAAGAAGTAGCCTTCTTGCGAGATATCACTAATAAACGGATGACAACAGTTGGGATTGATAGTTGGACTGGAAGAGTTGATAACAAAATTCAAGAGCTTTACCATTAAATTTCCATACACAAATTAATTAAAGTTATCTCTGTATGTTTGTAAATAAGTTAAAATATCTTAGAGGCGTTATAAATCCCGTAGGGATTTATTTCACCACATTTCTTCAGCCGTCTAAAGTAATCCAGTGTTCAGACTGCATCCGAGTTTCATCAGTGGTGCTATATATATATATATATATATATATATATATATATATTGTAAGAATTGCATTCATATAGATAGACATAGTAACATAATAATATCTTTTCTGAAATTAGTAAACATCTATCAATCTGGCGATATGCCAACGATTATTGATCTCAGTTCCTTTTATGAATCTTTTTGCTGCAATGAAAGTATACAAGCTTCTATAAACCAATTTTTTTAGAAATCTGCAGTTTTCTTAGCAGGAAGACGTAAAAACAAAATTGTACTTCCAATTAATAGTCTTCACAGAAAGATTCAGGCACACAAATAAAGTGTGAAATTTTACTCCTATATAGAGGCCGAATTTCTCGAAAACACTTTCTTTTTGCATAATTCTATGGGGAAAAAGTACAAAAAACCAGAAGTTTCTTACATGAAAAAAAAGGAAATTAAATTAAATTTGAAATTATGGTATAAAATTAGAAATAATGTGAACTTCATTTCTCAAAGTATTAAGTTCTTTTATTCCAGCACGTTGGAGAAAAATTATTAAGAATGTGAAACAGAAACAAAATTTTCAAATTGTACCATCAGATTAAAAATTCGTGTTTCGATGCATTTTCATTTTTCTAGTCGGACGCCGGGTGTGGAAAAGGGGTCAAACATGGCCGATAGTGAAAGAATTGCGAAAAGCCCTCGGAGAGTTTCGTGCTACTGAAGAGATCGTTAAAATCCCATCCCGCTTTGGCGGCCATTGTATTAAGTTTCCCGCTAATAAATGATTAAAAGGCATAGAAATTTGTATTGAATGGAATCATCTGGATTTCTGGCTATTCATCGAGCGTGAATGAATGAAGCGCATGTGGCGCCATCTTCCATTTGGACAGTACTAGTTTCTGAGGGCAATGGCGGGCGGCCGTGAATGATATCGGAATATCTGTCTTCCGACGACTATTTGGAAACAAATGAATATTTGCAGAGGTGCTCCGAGCAAATTTGTATTCATGACTCTTAACACGAGGCACGAATTCCTGAAGGATTGATAGCAAACTTTCGCAACTATTTAAATTATATGCTCAGTTCAAATATATGCCAAGTCTATAAATATTTCAGACGGGCTGAAGTCGTTTCGTAATAATTGATGAATATGCAAGTTGTTTGATAGCTTCATTGAAACTGATAGAGAAATACTCGCACCAGAATTTCAGGGGGCATGTTTATTTTCTCTCTAGGATTTTGACAATTTTACGATGCATCGATTACTTGTATATAGTGGACCCTTACATTAATTAATACTTCGAAGTTTAAAATATTTTGTGTATAAAAACTAAACTTCAAAATAATCGAATTTCTCAATGTCAATACTATTACCCTGACTCTCCCGATATGTAAAAAAAATTAGTTTCTTTTTTTCCGTTTATTTATAAAAATAAATGAAACTTTCTCGAAAAGCGAGGTCTCAAATTTAAGAACAACTGACCAAATTTGCAAGTTTCTTGACGCGTGTTTTTTAAAAATTCTTTAAAGTATTATTACAACAACGCTTAAAGAGTTTAAATGTAATAATAGTTTGTATTTCAATCTTAAAATCTCGCAAAATGAGTACTAGAAGGTAAACTTCTTAAAAGGAACGTTTCTTAGGCATCAAGCGATCAAAAGATCTCCCGGAGAAATTGTTCCCATAATTTGGAAAAAT
>JAOUZG010023715.1:0-14379 GCA_026289955.1 Argiope argentata | reverse complement strand
TGTGTGTGTGTGTGTGTGTGTGTGTGTGTGTGTGTGTGTGTGTGTGTAAGGAAAATATTATGTAATTTCGTAAATTTATTTACATTTTAAATTTAGTTTTATAGATAATAAATTTTCCAGAAAAAACAACCTTTGCACAGTATATTAACCCTTTACTGCATAAATTAATAAAGCGTTGAAAAAGATTGTTTCAGGGTGAAAATAGCTTTATTTAATCGTCAATAAGACATATTAAGAAAGACAATGATTTTTTTAAAATGGAGTTACATATGGGCTCGTATGCACTGAGACAAAACCCATTACAGTTGAAAAACGGGAAAATTATTATCCGTCGAGAAAGACGAGTATATCGACTCCATGTAATTATTTTATTTTGTCAAAAAGGGCTCACATTTTACTCTTTTATCGTTTTTTGAAAATGAATCACTCGCACTTCCATTCTGAAAATGAATCACTCGCACAAAAGCGAGGTTATTTCGAAATGTCATAAAATCATTATAATTTTTTTACGTTTTATTATAGCTAAATATATATTTGATGGATTAAAATGCAGTAGCTTCTGAAGGTATGGACCCCTGCGCTCCCAAGCGCAGAAATTTGACTTCTATCTCACATAAGTCACAATCCCTTTTTTTGCGGGGAGGACCTCATTCGTACATTTCCTTCATTCATTCATCCACAGATCGTAATTTAGATCTGAAACAGAGGACGATCACCTATGACGCATCATTCCCAGTGGTATTACTCCCGACATGGAGGACTTTGGGACCACGACAGATTTAGCGCCCACCACACGCTCACACACATGGAGAATCTTCAGCAGGTGTTTTCGAACTCGCAGCCCAAGGGTTTCGAATCCATTGCCCTATCAATCATGCTATCCCGGCACAATAATTACAATCATTTTGAAGTATTTTCGAATTAAAATGATACAGAATAAAGAAGATTAAAAATTTGTACTCTGTACTTCGTCACCCCAACTCGCAGAAAGAATTCATGCATTTTGGCTTGCCTCAGTTGGCATAGAATATTTATTGCTAGTATAATTTTTCCATTAATTATTTATAATTGTGCGGTGTATGCGTTATAGAATCACAATTGCGAGTGGACTGTATAAGCGTTTATTTTTTGCGTGTTAGCGAGACAGTTTCAGAAACTGTTCTGTTTGTATTATATGGTTGCCAGGTTGAAGTGGTTACAGAATTCGCCAAGGGGAGATGTCCCAGCGCCAAAGGCATGATTTTACAAGTACGGAACATCCCGCCCGGCGTTGAAATATGCATATGTTTCAATAAAAAAATGTACATAAAGTTACATCACAAATTTGACACATAAGTATAAAGAAAACAAATAAGACAATAATAAATTGCACAATAAAAACAATCAGAATAATAATTAAAAAAAACAAAAACAAAAAACATTTCAATTTAAATCAAAATTATCTACAATAGGTAAAATGCAAATTTTAGAAATAGGTCTTTTAAAATTTCCCTTTGCAGTACGTATCTCTGCTACTCTGACATTGCCATCTGAGCCTGCAATTGCATTAATGATTCGACCTAATGGCCACTGGTAAGTTGGAAGTTGAATGTCCTTTATTAGAACTAGCATGCCAGGAGTTAAATTTTGTTTTTTAAGCAGCCACTTTGAGCGCTGTTGTAAATGGCTCAAATAATTATTTTGCCAATGTCTCCAAATAGTTTGAACTAACTTTTGAGTTCGTTGCCATCGACTGAGAAGATTGTCTCTTTTGTCTATGAAGTTAGGTTCTGGGATAGAATTGATAGGTTTTCCTATTAGGAAATGGCCTGGAGTTAATACTTGCATTTCATCAGTATCAGTTGGGAGAGGAGAGAGGGGTCGCGAATTGAGGATGCCCTCAATCTGAGTAATTACTGTTAAAAACTCTTCGAGTGTTAGTCTTGCAGGACCTACTACTCTCTTAAAATGATATTTAAAGGATTTCACGCCTGCTTCCCAAAGACCTCCGAAATTGGGAGCTCTAGGCGGCAAAAATTTCCACTTTATACCTTCGGAGGAAAGCATATTTGAAATGTCTTCGCTACCTACCATTAGTTGGTATAATTTTTTAATTTCTGTGGAAGCACCTATAAAATTAGTGGCATTATCGCTAAGAATTATGGAGCTTTTCCCACGTCGCGCAAAAAATCTTTTTAGCGTTGCGATTAGAGCTTCAGAAGTTAGATCAGTGACAAATTCTATGTGTACAGCCTTGGTTGCCATACATACAAATAAAACAACATATATTTTCTGTAGATTACCCTTTCTTTGACCCTTGAATTTTATTTCGAATGGACCGCATAAATCGATCCCTACATTTAAGAATGCTGAACTTGGAGTAACTCTTTCTGCTGGAAGGTCTCCCATAATTTGGTTCGAGATAACGGGCTTGTTTCTAAAGCATCGAACACACTCGTGAACGACCTTGCGTGCTGCATTTCTACCTCCTATAGGCCAATATTTTAAACGAACAGTATTTAGAAGGGTTTGAGGGCCTACATGAAAGTCTCGTTCATGGTAATGCTGAAAAATTAGCTTAACTAGCTTATTTCCCATTGGCAGAACAACTGGATGTTTCTGATTAAAGTTTAAATTAGAATGCGCAAGTCTACCTCCTACCCTAATTAGTCCATCGGATGGATCTATGAAGGGATTGAGAAATTTCAACTTACTCGAAGATGGAACTGACATTCCTTTTTCTAAAGCGGAGATTTCAGTAGAAAAATGTTTTACCTGTACCAATTTTAAGAGAACCCTTTCAGCGTTCAGATATTCCTCTTGTTTGAGAAATCCTTTTTCCTTTTCAGGAAATCTGCAATTTTGAACAAACCTAAAAATAAATGCTACAATTCTGATTAATTTATGAAATTCATTTGTGATAGCAAGTAAATCATCTAAAAATTTAGAGTCATTAGTTAAAGTCAAAGTTAATTTAGTAACAGGCTTGAGCTCATCCATATAAAGTTTGTCGGTTGAACCAGTAGAAATTTGTACAGTTTGATAAGCGGGTAAGTTTAATTTTGAAAAGTCTGGTCCTTTAAACCACAGTTCACTGGTTGCAAGGGCCTTAGCATCAAGTCCTCTGGAAAGCAAGTCAGCAGGGTTAAGCTCTGATGGAATATGCTGCCACTGGAAATCGTTTGATAGTTCCTGAATTTGAGACACTCGGTTGCTCACAAATGTCTTGAGCAGGTTAGAAGGAGTCTTTATCCAGGCGAGGGCTATTGTTGAATCTGAATGTAATATAACAGAGTCTATTCGGAGCCTCAATGCAGATATGACTTTCTGCGTAAGTTTTGAAAGAAGTAGACAAGAGCAAAGTTCAAGTCTGGGAATTGTGGTGGTTTTGGTTGGTGCTACCCTTGACTTACTACAAAGAAGTTGGGTAGTTACTTCATTGGCGTTAGACACAACTTTTACGTAAATTGCAGCACCATAAGCTTTAGAAGAGGCGTCTGCAAATCCAAGTATCACAACGTACTTAGAGACAACTTGAAAAAAGCATCTGGGAACACGAATGGATTTAATATTCTCCGATAAGATCTTAAGGAAGTTGTCCCACTGTCTGGAAATATCTGTTGGTAATGCCTCGTCCCAGTCCAATTTTAGTAACCACAGCTGTTGCATGAAAATCTTTGCTTTGGAGATGACCGGTCCCAACAGCCCGAGGGGATCATAGATGCGAGCTATTTGTGAAAGCACTTCTCGTTTGGTGTAGTTGCAATCTGGACTGGAATTGGAGCAGACTTTAAACGTAAAGGAATCACTTAAACTGTTCCAGAACATTCCTAAAGTTTTGACGGTAATTTCTTCAGCATTGCGGTCAAGCGTAAATTCTTTAAGTTCAGTTGATGAAGCCTTGTTGGAACACCACTTATGCAAAGTCATGCCTCCTCGTTGAAGCAACTGTGTCAGTTCTGATTTGAGTTTTTCAAACTCTCTAAGTTCTGAAGCACCAGAGAGGCAATCATCCATGTAAAAATCCTGGAGTACTGCCTTTGAAGCCAATGGAAAGTTATCTTTCTCCTCTAGAGCAAGTTGTTGCAAAACTTTTGTTGCTAAGTATGGTGCGGAAGCGGTTCCATATGTCACCGTGTGTAATTCATACACTTCGGTTGGTGCGTTTTTATCGATCTTCCATAGAATTTTTAGAAGCTTTGTTTGCAAAGGATTTATCTCAATCATTCTAAACATTTGCTTGATATCTGCAGTTAATGCGTAAATGTGTTTTCTAAATCTGATTAGAATTGAGAAAAGATCTTCCTGAATTACTCCTCCCTTGCACAACAAGTCATTTAATGAATGTCCACTGGACGTTTTAGCACTTGCGTTGAAAACTACACGAAGCTTAGTAGTTTTGCTTGATGGGCGTAATACACCGTGATGCGGGAGATAGTATCCATTTTCGATATTTGAATTTTCCTTTACCTCTTTCATGTGTTTTAGTAATTCATACTCGCTGAGGAATTCTGAATAAAGCGTTTGCATAGCGGGATCACGTTCTAAGCGTGTCCATAACTGGTCTAGTCTTTTAGACGCGACTGCCTTAGAATTTCCTAACATTTCTGCGGAAAATTCAGGTTTGAATGGCATTTCTACTACAAATCTACCATCCGGTTTCCTATAATGCGTTTTTGCAAAATGTTCGTTACAATATTTTAATTCCTTGTCGCAAATTTCAGTTGTTTCTATTTCTTCAATTTCCCAAAAGCGTTTAAGAGTTTCATTAAGATTATCTGCGTTTTTAGTTAAAAAACAATTTTTAGGAGCATTGTAAAGAATATTTCCTGAAATAGCCCCTGAAACAAGATAGCCGAAACAACTAGATTGTAAGAATAAATTGTCTGCTAATTTTATTTTATCCTCTTTCAATAATGAGAAAAATAATTCTGCACCCAAAAGAATATCTATTTTTTGAGGAATAAAAAATGAAGGATCCGCTAGTTTAACTTCCTTGGGAATGTTTAAGTTCGAAATATTTAATTTTTTAGAAGGTGTAAAACTAGTTATATTAGGAACAATTAATAAATCTATTTCCCAATGCGAATCATTACTTTCATTTGATAAAAGGGTGGTTACTTTTTTCTTGATACTTAATGATGTATCATTTAAACCGCATATCGGAATGTTTATCCTTTCTTTTTTCAATCCCAATAAATCTGCCGCGGAAGACGAAAGGAAAGAAGATTCACTGGCAGAGTCGAGAACGCCTCTTAAGGGTTTAAATTCCCCCCATGCATCTCTGGCGTATATGATGGCGGTGTTTATCAAAATACTCTTATTACCGTTACAGAAAAGGGAGAGACGAGGGTTTTCTGACATCTGCGTTTCAATGGTCTGTGAATTATTAGTTTGAGGGTTCCTTCCCTGACAGGGTGTGGATGACGAGAGCCAGGTTTCACTCTCTGGAATGCTGTAAGTGTTTGGCGCGATTGGCGGCGTAGAATATTTATGAAGCAATGTATGGTGATCTAGTTTCTTTTTACAAACGAAACAAGAACTTTTTGAGTTACACTTAGAGAAAGGGTGAAATTCACTTAAACAGTTTTTACAAAGCCGATTTTTTTGAACTAAATCTAACCTATCGGATAATTTCATTTCTTTAAATGCATTGCAATGATACAGTGCATGTGTTTGTACTTTACAAGCGATACACAATTTAGCAGATTTATCTGCTTTGACAAAAAAGGATTTCGATCTCTCAGGGTTATATTTAGTAGGAATGCTAGTTTGAATATTGTTTAAAATTTGGCATCTCCTTTCTAAGAATTCTAGAAAATAATCGAATTCAGGCACTTCGTTGTCTTTTAATGTTAATTCAAATTGTTTGCGGGTGTCGCGATCTAATTTTTCAAGAATAATGTTTAATAACAAAGCGTTGGATAATTTGTCTCTCGCGAAATCTAAGATGTTCAATGATCTAAGATTCTTTAAAATGACATCCAATATATTTCGTAGATCTTTGCCAGATTCATGCTTTAATGGACGAATATTTAGAATGTTATTTATATGACAGTTAACAATAACTCTTTTGTTTTCATAGCGTTGCTCTAAAGCTTTAAACAGAGAAGTAAAGTTATCATCAGCAGTTTCTATGCATTTAGCTTCTCCTTTAAGAGAACCGCGTAAATAATGCAGTTTTTCATTTTCAGAAAGTTCAGGATTTTCACTTATTAGGCTATCAAATTGAGTTTTGAATAAATTCCATTCTTCGAATTTTCCGCTGAACAACGGAAGTGGAATTTTTGGAAGTTTGATGAATGCCTTTTTAGGCTGATCATTGATACTAGAATCATCATGACTTTGATTATGCACAGAGTCAGTTTTTATGGTTTTTAATTTATAAATAGAGGTTTTAAGGCTTACCTCTAATTTTTGTATGAAATCATCCACTTCGAACAGAGAGGTTTCGATTTCCTGGAAATCTTCTTCTTTGACGATTTTGTAGTAATCATCCTTCAATTTTTCGAATTTGCGTTCGATATTTAGCACCATATCCAGTTGCGCTTGAAGTTCGGGAATGTCCATTTGGTTTTGTCCTTCAGTCAGGGCATTGTCCAATTTCGTAAGCTGGCTTTTGATGCTGCCACGCTTGCGATTAAGCGAGGTGATATCTGCCATCTTTAGCGTAAAGAATTTATCAAATTCAATGATAAGAATTAATCCATAAGATCTGGTTGACCTCCGGTTCGCTTAGGACCAAAATGTGCGGTGTATGCGTTATAGAATCACAATTGCGAGTGGACTGTATAAGCGTTTATTTTTTGCGTGTTAGCGAGACAGTTTCAGAAACTGTTCTGTTTGTATTATATGGTTGCCAGGTTGAAGTGGTTACAGAATTCGCCAAGGGGAGATGTCCCAGCGCCAAAGGCATGATTTTACAAGTACGGAACAATAATAATAGGTCGAAAACATGTTAAGCCTAACCTCATTAAAGTGGGAAAAAAACTGAAATCTTACTCATTTGGTGGTGGGGAAAGGAAGATTTTTTCCGGGAAAGGTAGTTTCTGATTGATTATTAGAAAATCAACCAAATTAATGAAATTATATTTGAAAAAAATTGAATTAACACCGTGCCATCCCCTATCAGTTAAAAAAAATGCATTTGAACTTGAGCGAAGGAATAAAAATTATTTTATTAATAATTGAAAATTTGAACAAGGTATGTAAATATATATAGGAAGAGTGTGAACTGATCGTAGGAATTGAAAACAGCATACATTCTAGAATATGATCTTGTAGCAGAGTCAAATTTTATTGAATAATTCCGCTATATTTATTATGCTACAAAGCTAAACATAAAACATGCTATAATATGCAAGTATGCGTGAATGTCGAGGGCATACTTCTCTTGTTGGTCCTTGATCCTTGGCGTTATTTTGTTGCTTTAATTCGGCAGCCCTGAGCGGCAAGCACATGCTGCTCTATCTTCTCTCTTCTCTTAATAATCTCTACTTTTTTTTATTGCTTTGATACCGTACCAAGAAGCAAAGCTGAGACGAATCCAATGGAGTGGCTTATCTTGCAGGTATTCCGAAGAGATTTAGGTGGTATTTAGGAGAATCTTAATGAAGATTTACGTCAAACAGCGGCTGAGAATGCGCCGTAATTCGGTCGTTTGTCGGCATTTCTGCTAGTCGGCTGCCGAAATGATAAGATTGACGGAGAAGTTTTTCTAAGCAGCTTTTTCTCTCTGAATTGCGATTAATAGTTTTCGGAAAGTCGGTTCCTTCATTGAAATAAGTGGATTCCTGCAATATATAGGCTGCAATTGTTCTGTCCATCTCTCTTCTTGATTCCGTTGAACCACCCCTTTTACAATTCCTACAATTAGCTCACATTCCTCCCCACATGCGTGTATATATATATATATATATATATATAATATTTTTTTCAAATTTTCAATCGTTAATAAAATACGTTTTATTCATCGACTCAATTTCAAGTACATTTTTAAAAACTTGTAGTGGTTGACACTCGATGTTCATACAGTTTTTTCAAATATTAATTCGTTGATTTTTATTAATTAATTGAAAACTAAATATATCGCCAAAATTCTTCATTTCCCCGCCGCCAAATAAGCAACGAATTCAGTTTTTTCCCCCACGCCTATGAGATTGGGCTTAACATGTTTTCGATCGTTTATTTCAAATGATTCTGTTTATTTTCTAAGTGTTTGATGCATTTAACCCTTAGTAGCCTGATTTACGAAAGTGCTTAATTTTTAATATTACTGTGTTTGCTTGAGGGTCTAGATGAAGGGAAAAATAGCTGAAAAAATCACAATATTTATTCTACATATTTTTTTATAAAAAAAAAACAGGTATCAATTTTGATACTTCAGGCATTAACGCCATAAAGAAATCAGATATACCTATGCATGAAATAATGCGAAACATTGATTGTTTTTATTATCGCAAGTATTTATATTCTTCAGAAAAAGAAAATATATCAAATTTGTATTCAACAAATTAAAGATTGGTATCAAAATTGAAACTCTAGGTTATTAAGGGCTAAAGCTAAACATTGTTATTGAATCGATTTTTCGGATTCATTTTGAAGTACTTTCGAATTAAAATAAAACACAATAAAGGAAATTTTAAAAAATTTAAGTTATATTGCGTTACTCCAACTGGCGTAGAAAATTCCTGCATTTGCATTTCCTCAATTGGCGTTGAAAATTCACGCAAATGCAGTGTGTTCTGATATATTATCAACGGATAAGGACTTTTGTTTTGGTCAAACATAATTTTTTGATAAATTATATTAATTGTAATTATTGAATAAAAAGTAACTAAAATAAGATTTTTCCTTGTTGACCTAAGTAAGAATTGACGTAATTTTTTTTATATTACTTGTTTGTATTTTTAAACCATCATATTCGCATCTATGCGAATAGAAACACACTCCCCCCCCCCGATGATGAATTTGTCTCAAAATCTGATGCGTTTATGCATTTCTAGGGATATAAACCGTGTAAAAAATTTCGTCCATCTAACCTGATTTGTTTCCGAGTTGTATTAACATGCTCATAAACTTTTGCAGGAATTTGAACGAAATCACAATTTAATGTAAAGCTTGTACGCGAAATTTTAGTTTCCTAGGTTTATGGTATAAGTTTTTAGATCATGTTGAATTATTAAAAGAAACCGACATGATTTTAGTAAATTTTTCTTTCTCAAGAAGGCTTGAAGCATAAAAATTTCCAAAATCTTAAGATTGACTTAAAAAAAAATTATAATAATTTTTTTTCACTGTACATTGAATACGATGAAATAAAATAACTGAAATGACACACCTAAATAACTGAAAGACTAGTTTCTTTGCTGAATTTCCTCTAAACTTTTGTCAGCAAGAATTAAAAATCAAAAAAGAGTTATGTTATTACTAGCTTTGACCCACGATTTCGTATGCGTGGAAATTTTGTTGTGTATATGTAAGAAGTGATAGTCTAATCACAATGTAAAATGTTAGCAAACCGAACGCATGCTTCAATTTTCAACGTCAATTTGAGCAACACAAAGACGTGAATTTTAAACGCCAGTTGGGGTAACGCAATGCAGATTAGAAAATTTTAAGTTCAATAATTCTGTTTTATTTTTATTCAAAAGCACTTCAGAAGGAATCGAAAGATCTATTAATTAACAACGTTTAATTTTAAATGTATTAAATATTATTAAAATAAACAAAATGAAATAACTGGTCGAAAATATTTTACGTCTTACCTCATTAGCACGGAGAAAAAAACTACTTAAAAACTATGTACTTAAAACTATAAGGGTACTTTTCCGTTTGCCGGACGTCAACGAATAATCGCCAAAGAAATGTGAAGGAATTCTACATTATTTGCTAACGGAAATATACCATTATAAGTATATCTGAAATATACAAAGAAAGCACAAATACAATTTAATTACAAAAACACACAAGATAACAGCTTTGATATACAGATATTTTTGCCAAAAAAATAGTTTGTCACCAAATTTTAGTGAAATGGACGAATTTGGCGCGAACGGCATCAGTAGCATTTCCAATCGTAAGATTTCGATTAATCGTAAGCTTACCTGAAATAAAACCAAACATAATCGTTTTGCTGATTATCTGATCAAAACCAAATCAAATCAAGAACACATGTTGCGCGTGCTTGAATTTCAGCGCCAAAGGAGACAACGCAATGCGTGCATTTTCTACTCCAGTTAAGGTAATACGGATAAGAAATTTTTAATTTCCTTTATCATTTTTTATTTTAATTCAAAATTACTTCATAATGAATCCGAAAGATCGATTAATTAACTATTATTAGTTTTAAATGCATCAAATATTAAGAAAATGAACGGAATCGTTTGAAATAATCGTCCCGAAACTTGTTTCATTAATGAATATTTCTTAAACGAATATTTCTTGCCTTCAAATTTCGGAAACACCCAAAACCATCTAACAAGAACAACATCATGTTCTCACGTGATAACAATATGTTAAAAGAGGCTTCCTTATTTTAATTATTGCATTACCATAAATGCAAAAAAAATCTAATTAAAAATTTGCAAGATCTATGAAGATTTCTTCCATTAATGAATATTTATTAAACGAATATTTCTTGCCTTCAAATTTCGGATACACCAAAACCTTCTAACAAAAACAACATCGTGTTCTCACGTGATAAAAATATGTTAAAAGAGACTTCCTCATTTTAATTATTGCATTACCATATATGCAAAAAAAAAAAAAAAAAAAAAATTCTTATTAAAAATTGGCAAGATTTAATTCTATAAATATGGCATTAAGTAAGCCAACATGGCAACCCTGCAACAGAGAAAATCTCTCTCTTCACGGTTTTTTGGGGATAAACTTTATGTCGGAACAAACTGCACGGCAATTATTCAACGGCTAATGTGTGGAATACTTCGGGAAATACGTCCGAAATTCCTTAGAAGCAACGCGTTAGTCGGGGATAAGAGCACTCAAGTCATTAAACTGATAAGGAGAGTGGGAGATGTCATTCATTAGGGAAGTCAAAAATAATTAGGAAAAGCTCTTTATCGAAGAATTTGGATTGGACTTGATCCTTGATTTAGAGATGCAGTTTGCATGGAATGGCATTTAAGCAATTGCAGTTGGGCAATTTATAGTGGACAGGTTCTTTCCCCTAAAATTGTTGTTCAGGTATTCAGAATGACATGAAGACATCTTTTTTTTTCTTCATGGAATTGGCAGATGATAGGGTCTATAATTCTAATAGCTGATGATCGTTAACCCCTTAACCGGTTTGCCCGTACTCCGTACGTGCATCTATTTATCGAATTTTGATAGTTGTAAATAAAAAATAAATCATTCATAACAATTATAATTCAATAGTAAAATGACTTCAAATACCTAGTTAAGTCAAGTATTCGATGGATTTTCATTTGAATCAAAATAAGAAAATGTTTCCAAAATAGAAGGCGTCATCTTATTAGATAGTAAGGAAAATAAACCGGTTAAGGGGTTAATACAGTGCTGCAGTTAGGATTGAAAAATTTGAGCCAAGCAAGAAAGGCCAAAAAATACGAGTGCACCTGTATTATTATGCGCAATTTTACAATCTTTTTTTTTTCACAATAGAATAAGTAATATAATTTTTTAAAGTCAATTCCTAATTAGGTCATCAAAGAAAAATTTTATTTTACTTACCTGTTAACTTTATTTTTTACTTACCTGTTGCCTGTTATTAAATAATTACAGTTAATATAAATAATTTATAAAAAAATTATTGATTTTCTCAAGAGTTAAACTCGCATTCTTCATCTTCACGAAAAAAAATATTGAAATCCTCATATTTTACTGATTGAGCTACTGCCTGTTGATTTCAATTTTCATAACAAATTGCTAAAATTATATTTAAAGTATTAAAAATTAATTAAATTTAATGAATGAATTAATATTGGAAAAAACTGCGTTAACATCGAGTTTCATTCACTACAAATTTTTTTAAAAATGTATTTGAATTGAGTGGATGAATAAAAGTATTTTATTAACGATTGAAATTTTGAACAAGACATATAGTGTGAACAAATAGAAAGTTTCGAAAAATGACTGAAAATGAAGAACAGTACTGAATTATTATTGTTGATCAACTAAATTATGAGTCAAGATTAATTATACTGTTTTAATGATTGCTATTGTTTTACAACTAGAATTAATGTTTTTGAAATTAACTTCTTTTTTTTTGTTATATTATTGTGTATAAAAATTCCATTATTTTATTAGATTCTGAGCAATTTTTTAAAAACAAATTTGAATTCTAAAATTTATTTAATATTTTCTATATAATTTTATTTTCCCACTAGTGCCATTTTTTGTAGTTTAAAATTTTAAACACAATCCTTAGTCCAAACTATTCATTTTTGGGTTTAGGGAATTCTAATTCGTGGGCAAAGAACCAAAGAAATTTTTGCTTGGGCCGGGTTGGTATTTAAAGTTTGTTTGTACGATCGCATCAATTCAGAATCCCCGATCTTCTTCCTATTCAAATTCATGTAGATTATGATGACCAATATTGCTTTCGTTTCGCATTTTTGAAAATAATCGTAAAAGAAACTATCAATAATATACATTAAGTTGTTTTAAAGTATCATTTTTAGAAGAAAAACAGTTACCATTAAAAAATTAAATCTCAGTAGTACTTAATCGGTAATTACTGCTTATTTTATTTATTTATTAATTAATATATCATTTTTTTAGCATTTAAAGCTGTGAAAAAAATTGATATTATTATTATCAACGGGAAAGAATTGACTTTCGATAAAATAAAAAGATAAAGATTTGATCAAATATCAATATTATTTCTGGTGCAGCATTGCCATATTTAGATTTTAGTATCATTAAGCCTTATTAATCATTCTCTCTCTTTGATATGTTTTTCTGTACATATGTTTGCAGTATCAAGTAAGTAAAATAGAACACATCCTTGTCTCATAACTTTGGTTGTTATTATCATATCAGAACATGTTTTTGGGATGAGGTTTTTAGCATCAATAAAAATGTGTAGACGAAAAATAAACTTTTTATTGTCTGCACGAGCATCTGAAAAAAAAAATCAGTTTTTAATAACGCGTTGCCATTGCATTTACAAAAGTTATGATAAAAAAAATAAGTGAAAAACTACACAGCAAATAAAACCGAGAGAAATGTCATTTTGAGCGCGTAATTATAAAAAATGAAATAAATAGGAAATGTGATATTTTTTCAAACAATCAATGCGAGACAAAGTGTTTTGGATCGTTTGCAATACTAAAGTGACTCATTCAATGAAACAAATAAAATAAATAAAAATATAATTTAACTTGCATTTGAAATATGCATAACAGATTTCAATTTTTATTTTATATTTCTATTTCCAATCGGACGTTTTTTATTTATTTCATATTATTTTTTTTTGCTATTATTTGTAAAGTAATTCAGCTGTATGCTTTTATGCTTTCATTTAATCTACAAAATCACATTCAAGCATTTAAATTAAAATCATTTGGGTTACATTTCATAGCATTACTCATATTTTTTCCTCCGTGTTTTTATATTCGCATGCAAATTAGTGCAATCCTTTATTTAATTTATTTATTTTACATTTGGTTGATTAATTCCCTAGTAAAGAGTCCTAAAAAAACTTTCTATTAAATTGAACAGATTGTGTTAAAGAACTTTTATATGTTTGCCACTGTTCGTTTAAAATTATTTAAATTTACTTTATTTTATATACGTAATGCTATCATTCAACGGGTGGCCACAGATATTAGAGTGAGAAGCTTCCAACAAAGTGGTTGGTTCTCGCGATTGACTATCCCCTACCAATGACGGGGCGTGCTTCCTACGGTATGGAATGATATGGTTTAAGTTTTGGCACAAGGTCCATTTTAGGACAAGCTATGCCCTTCAAAAGGATTTTTTAAACAGTTTCATTTTAAGAAGTGTAAATAAAAAAAAAAGATTCATTATAAAACATCAAAATTTAATAATAACGATGATTTATAACGATTTGGTACAAGAATAAAAATATATCTTGAATTTTAAATGCTATGAAAAAAAAACCAATGGCTTTAAACAAATTTTAAAACCTTTCAGTGAGGTTTCTCATCCACCAGCTCCTATAAATTTAAAATGTGCCTCCTGCAGAGAGAGTTGCACTGTGACCGGTGATGGCTTTTAGGACGCATCCCTAATGCTGCCAATGCTGTCGAGGGTTCGGTCATTACTATTTTATCTGTGTGTATCAGAGTGGTTCTAATAAAACTGTGCGTAATATGTAATATCGAAGGGAAAAAGTACAAAAAAAAAAGCAATATGTGATTGCGACCAACGAATAAGAGTATCTGTAACTAAGAA
>JAOUZG010023709.1:0-16382 GCA_026289955.1 Argiope argentata | reverse complement strand
CAAAACTCTGAGTAAGTCTAAAAATACTATCCGCATTATTTTGGTACTGGAGGTTAGTTTAGTAAACCAATTGATGTTTGCATACATCTCATGAGTACTTGTTTGGATAATGATTTTGGCGAAGTTTTATTTGTGGTTCATCTTTAGTACGGCGACAGTATGTTTTGCGTGCTGTGATATACAAGCATTGTACCGATTACTGTTTACTAATAGGGTTATCAGCTATTAAATAATTTCTATATTTCAGGAAAGCAATAGGTTTTAAGACCAGATTGGCTACTATTTTTCTAAATAGAACAACAGAGAAATGCTGTTTTTCTAAATGTATTTTATATAGAAAATGTAACACCAATCATGTAATCTCTACTTATAATAAAGTGCGCGCGTGTGTGTTGGTATTTAATAGACTAGACCGTTTGATCTAAAATACCAAAGTTGCCATAAATAAATATTTGAGGGAAAAAATATGATCCTTAAAGCGAGTTTGAAAATCTTAATTAAAATTTTATTTATTTAATTAAAATTTTAATTAGAATTTTATTTATTTAATTGAAATTTTAATTAGAATTTTATTAAAATTAGCTAGAAGTAAAATTTTTTGCTTAAAAATCTCCGAAAATATTCCTACATAGAAATGATTTTACATCGTTTTAATATTTAAAAAAATTATCTTCTAAATGATGCCATTTCTATTGTTATAAAATTCTTTAATCCAGATTTAATTAATTTTTAAAGCTATATTTGACTATATTTCATAATCATATTTTCATTGTTTTGAATGAAGCCCAAAGCGTTTTCATCATTACATCAAATATTTTAATGATTATTTGTCTCCCATTTTTGGTAAAAATTAAAGGAGGGTTCTGTTTAATATCTTTATAATTTACAACACAAATAAAAAAAGTGGTTAAAATGCTGTTAAATTTAAAAGACAGATTAATCGAATTTACGATTTTAATAACGCTATGATATTATGAAGTTAAACTTTATTAGAAAATTTCAAATACTCAATAAACATATCATATATAAAAAAATTTAATAACTTGGCTTTAATATCTGACAGTTGGTGAAATCATGGATATAAAATTAGGCTCATGCAATCTAATTGAAATGAAATATAGCCAATTTGTCCAGAAAACAAATTGCTCACTAAATTTGTCTTGTCTATAATAAAGTAAAATAACATAACATTATAATTTTGTAAATCCAATACCAGTTATCAGTTTCTAGCGAAAAAAGCATGCAATCATGCTATCATTAATATAATCGTTGAATTTGAAGTTTTACGATTTTTATGGTTTGATATAATTTTTCTTTACTACTAATAAAAGAAAACTATATATGGTGTTCGTTTGTGATAACACTATGCAAGACAAATAGTTAGATCTAAAGCCACCAAGTTTTGGCCAGATAAATGTTAGAGAGTAAGAAACTGCATTTCTGGTCGATTAATTTATAATTTTAATTATAATTTTAACTGATTAGAAAATGAGCATGTCTTTGAAGTATTTTCTGTAATAACTTTCAAAATATTACTACGTAAAACTAGCTATTTAAATTATATTAAATTCTTAAATTTGTCGTTTTTAATTATACCAGTTTAGTTCCTGTGCAATCATTCTTTTGAATTTTATAATTTTTAGAAAATATTTTTGTAACAATTTAAGTAACAATTTTGATCATCGTATTGAAATTTGAATTATTTTTATTATTTTTGACATATACTTAATAGAGCTATTTTCACCCAATTTTGAATTAAAGAGTTATTGTCTAAGCAGTATAAATAAATAATCGAGAAGTAAAATTGCATTACTGTAAAATAAGACGTATTTCAAGCAGATTGATAATAATTCTAATAGTATTATAATGACATGAGACTTGATCCCATGAAGGAGGCCCATGTACAAAATAAATGGCGCCAATTTTATTCTTTTTTAAAAACTCCACATCACACAGTCTAAAGCAGCATAATAAGGAAAATAATAGAAGTTTACTAATAAGGAAAATAATAGAAGTATTGACATTTTTCTTTAAAATTTGAAGAAAACTCAAAAATCGTGCAGAATTTTTTTATTAATATCGTTATCTATTGAATAAACAAAAAAAGTTGCATTTTAATTTAAAAATTTTATCTTCGTTTTAGCAAAGAAAATAAATTCTATAGTTTCTAATTCATATGTAACGAAAATATCTAATTTATGTTTAATAGCATTTTTTTAAAAAAAATTTGCATGTCTTAGTTTCGATTTCTCAGTGACTTTTTTGCTGTAAGCATTTTCTATGAAAATAATATTATTCATTTCTACAATAAATAAAACATTTATCACAATCAGGGTTTAGAAAAAACAAGATAGGTGATGACTTTTTTTTCTTTCTCTTAGCTCCTCAGAGAAGTTAAGTATACGTGTGCGTGTGCTCGTATATTTTTGAATGTGTCTGTTGTGAATATTTGTGTCTGTGCGTGTGTGCATGTGTTACAGTCTGTGTGATTAGTATTAATAATAACCAATAAAATGCCGACTTTGTTATTAAATGACTAGGCTAATGTTTTTAAACCCCAATTTTATTTTGTTTCGTTCATTCTAACACATTATATTTTCAAAAATATTTTTAAAAAATTATAACAATTATGACTAAGAAATTAAGTAACAAGTTCTCTGTACTAATGAAACACAGAATGTAAGAATGTGTCCGATATATTTAGACATTAGAAAACGGACTTATCTTGGCAATTAATTAAATCAGAACTTCTTTTTAGATGTGTGGTTGTAATTTAAAATATTTCTGAACTTTAAACAGTAAAGTCACAGAGAATATCCTTCTCTGTGAGTAAAGTTATAGAATTAAAATCTACAAAACACAAAAAGAATTTAAAAAAAACCACTAAACATAAAATAGGAGCACTTTTTAAAACTGAATTTAGGCTTCTAGAAAAAAAATTAAGTTAACAAACTCGAATAAACTGAATTTATTACGCATATAAATAATTTGCTCGGATTTTGATCTTGTTCAATCAAACAATACCAGCGAATAAGGAAAAAATTCGCAATATTCAAACACACAGTTAATTACCTATTCTGCTTTGTATTGTAAATAATCTAGAATAATTTTATTCTTCGTTTTTTCATCTATAAAATGAAAATATCGTTTGTTCCTGTTTGTAGACGAATGCTAAGATTAGTAAAAATAAATGAAATCTTCTAATAAAGTTTAAATATAATTTTCATTCTAAGTTAAAAACAAAACAAAACGAATAACTTTTTTTTGCTACTGCAAATGTTTATAAAATTTCTTTGGATTGAAAACTAATTATTTTCAAATCAATCTTGTGCACATAAATATGAAAATAAATATTGTTTTCCGTTTTGGCTATCAAACCTGCATGCTTACATTAAAGGTTTTCAAATATTTATCAATTCATTTTCTTCGGTAAAAAAATGTTTATAATTATATAATTTATATAAACATAAATAATTAAATAAAAACATGAATTTTCCATGCTAATATGAATGTTAAGTAATAAGAAAATATTCCCCACGACTGAAGAAACAGATATGAAATTTCTTCTTATTATTTTAAAATTAAATATCGCTGTATAGAACATAGAATAACATTTTATTTGCGTGTATAAGTTAAAAGGGGCACGGTGTTTTCCTACCTGATAATGCATACGATGTCTCCATTCCAAATTTTTGTTGCGGCCTTCAGCCTTTGAAAAGCTTGTTATCAGCCAGATCATATTCTAGTTCCTTTCAAAGTGAAAGCATAATAATAAATTATTGTAACGAAATAACGTCCCACTAGCTTTTCAAGAACGATATATCGCATTCGATAACAGAGTAACTGATCATTAATTATGCAGATGAAGTGCCCGTTTGCTTTAATTACCTGTTATGTATTAACTGAGGTGTTTTATATATCTGCGTACAGCGTCCCACACACTTTTTTCTATGTAAGGCGTTTGCCATTAATTCAACAACAAATCGTTTTCTTTGTAAAACAGGATATTTTCAAAGCGAAAATATTTTTTCTCTAAAGATGACAGATGTATATTTCAGCGGTAATGTGTTGAGCTTTTTATAAGAGACGAGTGCTGTCTTACTTTAACAATTTACACATATCCTTAAAGACTTGAGCAAAAAATAAATTTTATAAGAATATTTTCATTGATGCAATAAATAGCAGATTTTTTTATTTGAATTATATCCTACTATTTAAACGCTAATGTAATTTATAATTATACATGAGGATTTTGAAATTTCTTTTTCCAAATTCACTGTCAGGTAGAGTTCACTAGTTTGGAAATAATATTTAATTAAATAATAATTATTAAACCATTAATATAATAACAATTATTATTATTATTTAATTTAATAATAATAATAATTGATCTGATATTTAATTAAATAAATTGGTCAATTGATCATTCATTTCCAAAATCATTAAAATTCTATGTTGTAATTCAGAATTCAAATGTATACAAAATTTCTGAAATCTAATATATTGAGACGTAAGTAAAAAATATAAATATAACAAAATTCCTTTTTCACAAATATAAAAAAAATGAACTTATCAATCGTCCGAGTTATGATAATGCAGATTGGTATTATCTTTCCTTCATTTTTATGCTGAGGAGATCATCATTTGTGTTTTTGGTTAATTTATTAACTCTATTTCTAATGCATTATTTATATTATTCTGAGATTATTTTCTTACATATTTAAAACAGCAAATGAATATAAATAAAGATGAAAGGGAATTCGCATGAAAAATATATTTTATTTTCTTACAATGCGCTTCCAGATAATGTTAATTTGTATATTATGGTGTTATCAGTAGGAATGGTCTCTTTGAAATTTTCTCGCCAAACTATCAATGTTACTGTGGTTTTTGTTTCTTATGGCACTTGCCACGGACGAGCTCGCTGAGGTAGTCAGCGATTTAAGCCTAATCAGCGTCTCTTGTTTTATAGTAGCGCCAACTAGGGCCAAGAGTACGACTTTTGCTACTCACTAAGCACATTTACTTGCACAGTCTCTTTGTACAGGGGGGGACACTTTCACACACCTTAAGATAGAACCCAGAAAAACAATCATGCCAGAAACGGGACTCGAACCTGGGACGTCTAGATTACGAGGAAGGCTCGCAGATTATGGGACGTCGGCCTGCCTTTCAATAAAGATCTTTATGCGGGGGAAGAGGGGGTATATGAACCCCCCCTCTTCCCCCGCATAAAATTGTGGACCCTGGATAAAGCTTCGAATATCTTACCAGGCACTTGCGAAATATAGATCTCTGGCGGAATTCCAACATTTTCGGTAAATCTTTGGCGAAAATGAATACTTTGGACATCTTTTGTCGAATCGCTTGACGCCAAAAATTTGACACGAAACTACAAATGTATTCACTGCATAACATAACGAATTTCATTGATTTGAATGATTGACTTATGAGTTAATGTGTTTAGATGAATACGGAAATACAGACCGACAGACGGTGAATCGTTTAATGAATTTGATAGGCATCTGTATTTTTGCCTGTGGGCCTAATTTTAACTACTTATCACTTTGGATTTTTTAGTTATCTAGTTTAATTATACTCGAATAGCTAGACAAATAGAATTCTTGTGAATGGAGTACTTAAAAAATTTAACAAAAAGCACACAAATTTGATAGTAATTCCATATTCCAAATTTTATCCATCTTGCATTCTAATATCGGATAAAATTCCCTGCGTTTTTTTGTAGTTGTTGTTGTTTTCATAGTGTTCACAAATCGACAGACATTATACCAAAAGTGTGTTTTTCGGATTCGGGAAGGCCTGAATCTTGATTCTTCAAAATCTTAATTTGGAATTTTTTTGTGATTATAGCACTTTCTTTACGAGAAAGTAAAAAAATATATGCTAGTTTTCATAAAACTTAATATATAATCCCAAATCAGGGATGCATTATTAAGCGTAATATTTTCATTGATTCTCAATTTTGCATGAAGAAATCTACTGTGCCCAATTTACCTGAGGTCGGCAACTGGCAGTTTGAAAAATGTAGCATCTGAACTGCAATATGAGCAGTTCACATTAGGAACAAATTTGAAATGAATGAAAATTTGTATGGTATTTTGTATCCTATATAACGCGATTTCCTATAAAATAGAACATATCTGCAATAAATTAAATAATAATTTTGATAAATAAAAATCGTGCTGTTAAAGACTTTTGAGTTGATAAAAGGTTTCGATATTTAAAATTACATTAGTGTATATTAAGTGTCAAACTGATTCAGCGTTTCTATTGAACAATCACAACAGTAAACCTTTCCATTCCATAATTAAAAAGTAGGCATATTATTCTATCATAGAACATAATTATACCCACTTACGGCAACTCTAATAAACAACTACTGAGAAGAATATGATCATTTTCAGGACATGCCACTTGTACCATTAGTCTTCCTTGAAACCAACAGCATCCAGAGAAACTATCCGTTATTCCCTCGAGTGAAAAGAATCCTCAAATTATCAACAAGCATTGTCCTTCCCCTCGCAGAATAGAATGGGAAAGTTTCGCTCATTAAATCTCACGAGTAACAACCTTTACTTGCCAGAACCATCCAAATTAACTTTTCTCGTGTCCGAGTGTATCATTTACATTCATTGGACGTACCCAGTGCTTGTAATTTTCAGCCCATTCTTATTAGTCCATTAGTTTTTTTTTTTTTTTTCAAATTGATCTTGGTCACAATTTTTAGAATGCGTTTGCTTAGTACTCACTCCAGATGTGACTAACCATACCTACTTAAAAACTTTCTGATGCAATAACTGTTGCATAAAACTCCTTTACAACTAGATCCCGACATGAAATTTTTTATAAATACCGTAATTTTAATTTGATAATACTTAAAAGATAACTTGATATTATTTATAATCTACACGTAGTATAAAATGAAGTCCCCTAAAAGCGTCTGTATGTTGGAACCATAAAAATATGTTTAATATTACACATGTTTAAGCATCTCTTTAATACAATTTTTTTAAGCTTATTCTATGTAATGAATTTCCAACCATAAAGCAGATGCTTTGTTTTTAATTTTTCTAAATTACTCTAATTATTTATCCATTTTCTTCACTCTTACTATTTCTTGTCACTTTCTTTCTAAATCATTCTAATCCAGTACATTCCCAAATATCCGGTTCGCGATTATCCAGCTTCCGTATAATCCGACCTAGTTCCTTTTTATCGTCATTATATAAGAAAGGCAAGCTTACAATTTCCTAGGCATTGGGAGCGGAGGTCTACCACGGTCCTTCTACTTATCGTGTGCAAAATATAAGTTGCGACAGGAAAAGAGCAGCGTTCTGATCGTTGTTCTTTTCGTGTCTGTGTCATCATTTATAAGTGAAAATAAAATCAGTTAGAGCCAATTTTCTAAAGAAAAAAGCCTAAGATTTACGTTAAGGTTTTGTTTATGTTTCCTGAATCAAGTTAGGCATTACAGAATTTATTTTAAAATGTGAACAATTTGTATCCCTTCACTTATTTTTTCCTTGATAAATTTTTGAAACGTGCAGTGCAGTATATAAACATAGATAAATTACCAGTACAAAGCCTTCTATTTAAACTTCACAAGTCATCAGCAACTGCTTCTTCCGAGGCTGCGTTCATCTTTACATAGTATGAAATGAAGTTCCCTGAAAGCTTCTGCACGTTGGAACCACAAAAACTCGAAAAATAGTGAACGGATATTGGAGATATTTATACCATTTTGTAAAGCATTAAACGAGAAAGGTTTTAGTACATTAAAGTCATATCAAAATGTAAAAGGGAGTTTTATAATTGCAATTGTAACTGTGCACTTATTCGCGCATACGCGAAAACCTCAATCTGCGCATGTGCAATTAGAAAGCTGTGATATGCATATGTGATACATTTATTTGCTTACTTCTGATTTTAAACAGCGATTCAAAACTCGTTTACTCTCCACCCCACCCAACCCCAAAAAAAAAGGAAAAGGAAATTCAACCTTGGCCGGAAGAGGAAAGAAAGTTTGTTTGGCGCATATCAAAGAAATAATGTCCACCCTAGGAGAAGGAGAGTCTTTTGAAGAGCGAAATAACCGTCTTTCACTAAATCTCGCTGCAACCGCAAAAAATAAAAATGTTGCACTAAATCTTTTTCGTGAGAGTATGCTAACAAAGTAATTACTTTAAAGTCAGTTTCTGAAGATGCAATTGTCTAAACTATAAGGTATTCCAAACGATATTTTCAATACACGATATATATTTTTCAATACGAAACAATATTTTCAATACACGTTATATATATTTCAATACAGCATTAAGCTTGTAACAATTTATAAAATACATAGTGTTATCAAGTTATATATATTACCTGCATGAAATTGCCCGTGTCACAACCGTGGAGACAGAATGAATCTCCCGAGGAGCGAAATGAACGCCCGTGTTTTGTCAACGGACAGATCCTATTTTTACCTTTGTAACTGCCTAAATATTTCTGAATGTGTGCTGTAAAAAATTGTTTTTTAGCTATTTTTGATTATTTCTAAATACATATCTAAGTTTGTTTGATGTGCCAACAAACGTAAAAATGAACATTGGCATAATGTTAAAATGCCCATTTCATATCGGGAGGAGGTTACATTTAAGTTTAAAGCTAATTTTTCTTCTTAGATTCTATGCCACGGGGAATTCCGTGAAGGTAATATTATATAACTTGATAATACAATTTATTTTATTAATTACTACATGCGTAATTTTATAGTGTTGTTGTTGTTACTAATGGCACTTGCTATGGACAAGCCCCCCCCCGCGCTGATATAGCAGCAGATTTAAGCCGAAAGGAGCGTCTCTTGTTTTTTGAAGTAGCGCCAACTTGGGCCAAGAGTACGATTTAGCTACAAACTCAATACATTTGCTAGCACAGCCCCTTTTTACAGGGGGGGGGGGGCACACTCACGCATTTCACAGATAGCACACAGAAGAACAACATGCCCGAACCGAGACTCGGACCCGAGACTATGCGATTGTGTATTGAAAATATCGATTGAAATACTTTATTATGTAGAAAATTGCTTCTTCAAAACTGAGTCATTACTTTGTTAGCATATTCTCAAAAAAAAAAAGATTTAGTTCAGAATTTTTTTTCAGTTTTTATTTTTAAAATAATAATTTTTTTTCTTAAGATACACTAATTTAGAATAAGTAATTTCAGAAGAACAGATTTATAACAATTTAAAATCTACAAAAAAGTAATAAAATTTATTATCTTCATGCAATTTCATCTTTAAGCAAATTTAAAAAAAATACTTTTTGCATTTTATATTAATACTTATCATTTATTTTGATTATAGGATTTACCTTCACACGCTTTGAGACGATTTCAAACACATTTTTTTTTTTACATGTTGTCCCTTTTGAATTATTAAAAGTAAGTTTTTTAAAAATTAATTGCAAGTGAATAATACATAACATATCCTAATACTGTGATGTCCTGACTAAAAAAACAAATTCCCTCCCCCCTAACTATTTAAATGAAAGATTTTTTGTCTTTTTTTCGAATATAGATTCTGCATTTCCATATAAACATTACGATATAATAAATGTTAAGCGAAAACCATTCACTGTAACATGTCAATTCAGCGATTTTTCGTCTCTTCAATGAAGAATTTGTAACCTGAGTCGTAACTTGCATGGCGCCTTTCCAAGAAAGATGAGAAACTGCAGAATAAGAAAAACTGCGCGGGCAAATGTCGAAATACGAAATTAATTTTTAAAATTAAATGTGGAAACCTCTATTTTTGTTATTGCAAAATAAAAGATCACCTTCAAAGATTTGAGAATACGAGGCGGTAAAAAAAAATTGCAGCTTTTATTAGATATGTAAGTTTATCCCAACCCTTTTTCTTACTTTTTGTTTTAAAAATATTTTAAATTATTTTAAACTGTAGAAGAAGATGATGGTAATAGTTTTGCAATCATTAAATACTTTAACCTTCTAGAAATAAATATTAAACAATTGGTAGAGGGAAAGAATAACTTTTATTTAATTTTAGACTAGTCAATTTCGTATCCTTTCTAAAGAATTCCGATAGAAAGGGGAGATGATAAAATAAAAATTTTAAAAAAACCCTTAATGTCGGCACGTATTAAAGCCAGAGAGGCCGGGGTTCTGGCATAGGGGTAGCGCATCTTCTCTATGATCTGGGTGCCTCGGGTTCGAGCCCCGGTTTGGACATGGTTGTTCTTCTCATCTCTCTGGTAAGTACAGTGAATGTTTCCCCCTATAAAAAGGGAGCTGTCTTACCTGAAACTGCAAAACCACCAATGAATATATTGGGGCTCAATCAACTTTTTAATTCAGGTGCTGCAAAGTTTTTCTGAAATCTCTTTGATCTACATAGGATATCATATTTTTCCTCAATCGTGAGCCCTGTAACATACAGTATAAACACATCCCATTACATTAAGGCCGGCGTCGTGGCATTTGGATAGCGCGTCTTCCCCATAATCTGGATGTTCAAGGTTAGAGCATGGTTATTCTTCTGTTTTCTGTCTGTTAGGTGTGTGCATATGCCCCCCCCGCCCTGTATTAAAGGGCCGTGAAAAGTGTATGTAAAGAGTGAGTAGCTAAATCGTACTCCTAGCACTACTTAAAAACAAGAGACGCTCATAATTGGCTTAAAATCTCTGATGCATCAGTGAATTTGTCATGACAAGTGCCATTAGAACAAACAACAACAAAACCAGTGGGAAAATCTGAGAAAAAAAATTTATTCTCATATCCCGTTTCGAAATTAGATACAGAATTAAATAAATTGTTTGTTTCTTGGCCCTAAATTTGGAATAATCAGTTCTATAATATAATCCATTATTGAATTAAAAATTAGAAGAAATTAGTAACGAATTCTCACATATAGCATTTAAAACTATGAGAATAAAAATTTCTCACAAGTAAAAGTAACAACAACAAAAAATTAAAAAGATAAGTTTTTTTAACTCTTTTTATCATGTCAGAATATGATGTTTTGAGATGAGGTTTTTGGCGTCATGAATAATTCCATAGGTGAAAAATAAAAATTTTATTATCTACACGGGCATCTCAAAAAAATCAGCTTTTGATAACGCGCTGTCATTGCATTTACAAAAGCTCTGATTAATAAGTTAATGACTACAGCAAATAAAACCTAGGAAAATGTCATTTTGAGCACGTGATTATATGAAATGAAATAAATAGGAAACGTGATATTTTTTTAACAATAAAGGCGAGACAAAGGTTTTTTTTTGATCGTTTGCAGTACTAAAGTGACTCATTCAATGAAAACAATTGAAATGAATAAAAATTATAATTTAATTTGCACGAGCACGTAGTGCTTGGCCGTTCAAGAAATGATGTTCTGACGTGATACATTGAAATATGCACAGCAGATTTCATTTCAATCTTTATTATTTTATTTACAACTACATTTTTTCTTCTAAGATTTTTTTTTGTTGTTCCTTTCAATTCCTACACATAAGCTGATGGGAATTATCTCTTTGAGAAATTCTCTAATAATATTTTCCGATTATTTTCACATACCCCCTTCCCCTCCTCTTCCAATATCAAATTGCGAACGTTTTTATTCACCTTCGAATATCTTACATGGTGTTCATAAACGCCTTACAAATTTGTCACAAAATATAGATCTTTAGTTTAAATCTACCATTTTTTACTGTATCGATTTAGAGAACTCGTGTTTTAGATACTTTCTTACAAATCGATTTTCCACCAATAGTTGACATGGAGCCACAATTGTAATCATAAGATAATCCACCGTCTTTCAATCTATTTAAATCATTGCGTTTATGAATTACCGCGTTTACATGCATGAAAAAATTTAGACTGTCAGATAGTTAAACGCTTGAAAGATTTGACTCAAAATTTGATACTAAAGTATATTTTATAGGATTTGACGGTTTTTCAAACCCAGTTTTAAAAAACCGTTTTTTTAAGTAGATTTGTCACATTTGAAAACTGGTTGGTAATTAAGAAAAACGGTTTAAAGAATTCATATTATTAAATAAAAATTAATTTTAAATTTATTTGATTTGTTTAATTAACTAATTTATATTAATGAACTAAATTACTAATTATTTATTTCTGTTAAATGAACTAAAACATGTAACTTCTAAAATAGGTTTGAAATTATTATATGTTTCATGAGAACAAATTCAAGAAAGAAGGCAAGTAGAATTAACAACTCTTTTGAAGCATTTGCAAAATCCATAAAATATTTCTAGTGAAGAAATCTAGTGTACTTTCTTTAGCTTCAAAAACCAAAATTATTAAGTTATCTGGAAAGATATTGTCTTAAATATTTCCAAATTGTTCTTTGGAAATCGATTCTGATGAAGAGAAAATCGAAGAAACTACTCATCAGAGTAATGCTTTTTTAAAAGAAGCAGTGGGAAAAACCATTTCATTAGTTTTTTGAAGATACTGATGGAAAATCTTACACATCCAAATACATTGAAAGCTGATTTTTCATTATTTGAGGCAATGAATAAAAGAAAAAAAATTTAGATTTATTTTTTAATTACATGAAAACTATAAAACAAAGCTCAGTAGCTAACGAAAGAGTATTGTTCAATTTCGGGCAATATTGTGCACAAAATAAGTTTTTTTAAAATCTAAATTCGAAAATCAATTAAAATTGGTTTTTTGGAAATATTAAATCCAAAAACCGGTTTTTCAAAAAGTCAGTTTTTGTATAAATCCTAATATTTTAGATATTAAACCTGTGTAATAAAATTTTTATATATAGATCTTGGCGTTTTGTAATTATTGAGTTCATTTGTCCACAAGAAGCCAAGTAGACATACTTCCGTTGAATAGATTTTGCTTTAAATTTAATAGTAATCGACACATTTGATAAAAAGACAGTATAAAATATTACATCCGTCTACCTCAAAGCGTTTTTAGAATAGCAATGTATGAAATGATTTAACACATTTTTATAACTCTTCTAAGCAATGCCAAATGAAAAACAATCAATATGTGAAGTGATTTATTTTTTAAAAAAAAATTCGTAAAAGTCCCACATTCCTACGTTGAAATACAGCAACCTATCATATGACCAATATATACATCACCCAGGTTCCAATTAAAAGTTTTCGACAACAAAAACAGAGAAAATATAAATAAATCTGAATAATAAATGTTAAAAGGCTATATTTAAAAAATAAAGAGGATATATTTAAAAAGAATATATTTAAAATATTAAAAAGAATATGTTTAAAAAATTAAAAAGGAAGTATTAAAGGAAAGGAAAATTTTAAAAGTAACGCCATTTTGAACTGACTTTTTTTGTGTAACAATTGTTTCCTCAAAAAAAATATAAGTACTAAAAATACAAGTAGTGTTTTAGCCGTTCCCAGAAAATGAAATCAAATCAAATTTAAAACCAGCACGCAAAATTGTTTAATGGCAATTAAAAATGATAACTGCTTCCATTGTTTAACAGAAAATCTAAGAATAATTTGTTTTCAAGAACTACTAATCCTTAAGGTTCGAAATATTTCACCAAGATTTTTTTAATCAACTGAATTTTTTTCTACAAAAATAATTTATTTATAAACCCGTTGCCATAAAATTTAATTTAAAAAAGTTAGGAAAAAATTATAAAAGTTCTAGTGCGTCCACTTATTTACTTGGTTTATCATATACAATGTAACGTTAAATTTTATGTCTTTAAGTTTAAATCTTAAAACTTATTCCATGAAAATATTACTGCTTGTATAGATTTAATGTAATTATTTATATAAATTTATTCCATTAGAAAGATAATTTTATTTTATTTGCAAACCAATACCCGGAAATGACATTTTATTCTTAATTATTACACTGCGAATAATCATTTCAATTATTTAATATACTATAATTCATTACGGTATACATACATGCGTATTAAAACTGAAGAACAATTTTATTTTAGAAACATTTCTTTCGATTAGAAGGCATTGAGTACATAATTCATTTGAAATCTGCCCGTTATCATTCGGGAATTTTAAAAAGACAATTTATGACAGTAATGACTTCACGCTATGTTCTTTTTAAAGAATGGGTTCTGTTCGGCAATATAAAATTTCATTCGTATCTTCGAAATTCTAAAGTCAAGCTTCTCGTCCAATAAAAAAGTGTTCCATCTCCTTGAACCCGGAAAATTATTCTTGCTCAGCATAAATCAACTTTATTGGACTTAAAATTCAACTCGGTTGCATTTTTTCTGTTTTATTTCCTTCCTATAGAAATATCTCTGAGACTGATACATATTTACACGTAGCTCTAGGCAAGCGTAGGGAAATATCCATCCCCAGTGAAAGGGATGAAATGCCACTATGGCATTCCTTCGCGATTGTTTGGGTGCAACAAACAAATCGAAGAAAGCGAAATCACTCAATCGAACACACCCCTGAAGCTAAAAATCTCGTGACGTCACGATAATCCAAAACCGGCTGCCAGATACCTCGAAATCGTTTGGCAGTAGCGAAGTTGAGACCAGGTGAAAAAAGTGAAAACGACACTGTTCGGAAAAGTGAAAGTGGAGTCGAGGGGTTGCTCTGCGCAAGGTGTTCCAGAAGAATTACGTCACAAGAAGCGCTCTAAACATTCGGACGCTCTTCAAAGGTTCTGTTTCAGATCGAAGCACGAGGTCGGAAGGATTGGAACGGTGATAGCTCGTAACCATGGCAACCGGACATCAAATCATCTTCCTTTTCCTGGCAATGAGCGGGACTACGGTTTTCGGAAGCGATTTTAAAATATCGGCTGCAGGTAGGTCTATGCATTATTCATGAAAGCTTTTTTAAAAAATAATTTTCAATAGATTCCCAAATAAATGTTTATTTTTAAACTAAGAAAGAAAAAGATTTTTTTTTTCAAAAATCGATCGTTTTTGTTGGTATCTAATATATAATTATGGCGAATTACTAAAGATAAATTTTTATATTAACTAACTGTTTATACAATCTTGCTATTTTTGTACACCAAAATTTTTTTTTAATTTCAAATTTATCACAATTTATTTAACAAAATATTTAAAGCAGAATTATTATTTTCAAATTTATCGAGACATTGGAAGAGAGAATTAAAATCCATTTGATTCCCTTAAAAATTGTTTCTTTAATGAAGTATAGTTATATTTTTAAGTTTAAAAAAAGAAACATATTTATTAAGCAATTTTTTAAACATTTTTTAACATTTAAATTGACGTTCTTGTTCGTATTTAAACAAATATGGAATTAATTGAACCTATTAAAATTCTTTACAAAAATTGAAATAATATCTGATATAAAATCGTGTTTTCTTATTTATTTTGAAGTTTCATTGAATGGTTGATATGAGTTGCAGAATTTTGAATCAAATGTTACATTTCTTATTCTTCGAATTTTCCTGTACTTAACAAAAATTTCTTTAATCAATTTGTTGTTGCTACTTCGTTGAGTCAAATTGTTGAAATATAATAATAAAAAATGTGAATGAAAAATATGCTATATGCAAGTGTTACATATTTTATTTTTGAATATGGATACATTAAAAACTCAGTTAGTGTAATATGCTCAATTAACATAAGTTACGCAAATTTCATTTCTTTTTAACTTTATTAAAATATTTACAGTTCAAAAAAATTTAAAAGAATTATTTCCATATTTTTCAAAAATTATTTCTTATTGTTTATTTCAAACAAACTCAAAATTTCACAATAAATAGAAAATATAGAAACAAATACTTCAAGCATGAAAGCATTGGTCGTACCATTTTAATTTATTTTAAAACATAAATAAAAATAATATTCAATATTCTCTAACTTAACTTTCACTATGTTAAAAAATAAATGTATATGTTTCTTAAAAGAAAATATGTTATAACACTTATAAATTTTTAAGTTGTATAAATATTTATTTAGTACTGTATATTAAGCCTTTTAATATTCTTAAATTCTATAAATAAAGAATATTAGAATATGTAATGAAAAAAAAAACTTTTGTTTTCTCTAAAGGTGAGAAAATATATAATTCAATTGTATACTTTCAATGAAGTGATAATGAAGAAAAAATCTTTGAAAATGCAGAGAGTTATTTATCTGCAAATAATAAGTACATTGTATAAACATGTATCTATTTATCTACCATTAGAAAAGTTTTAAAAAATATCAAACTCTATTCGTACCAGCACTGACAGAAAGCAAACGATAAAATTTTTTTTGTTTAGAATTTAATTACATCACCATGACGAAACTTGTATAAGTTTTAAAAGTAAAAATAATATTGTTTTCGTTTTCCTCATTTTATTCTTATATTTTTTCCATTCTAAACAAAATAATTCATGGT
>JAOUZG010023698.1:0-26659 GCA_026289955.1 Argiope argentata | reverse complement strand
CGTTTCTGATTGCGCCTGGGCCTTCAAATTAATGGCGTGGGATAGAGTTACCTCCATTCTGTTGACAGGAGATACATTTAATTGAAAGAGGTGAACCGTGACTCGCAATGACCGTTAATCATCGATAATTTCCATCTCGATACTGATAAGATTATAATTGTATCTAACATGAATGCATCAGCAGGGTGAGATTAGATCTTTTGAGATTATTTGTCATTTTACTATCCACACACTGTTAAATTCAATAATTCTTACTATTTTTTTTGTTATCCAAAGTATAAAAGAATTATTCACCCTATTCTTAGATCCGATCTGTGATTGTTACTAAGACCTCCGTTTCGGTTTTGGGGGAATCGAGATTCGAAATCCGATTTTCCTCAAAGAAAGATCGAGGCTAAATGTCCTCTCGCTGGTAGGAAGCGGAAGTTTGATGATGAAATTTCCAATTAAGGGTCGCCCTTGTCATCTGACCGTGGTTCAAAATTACTAACTCTACCCTGAAATATGAATAGTAATTTGTTACAATGGAACGTGGATACAAACTAATCCCGGAATAAAAAATTATTTTTCAACTATCAGGAATAGGCTTGTATTTAAAATTAATATTTAATAAAGCTAAGAACTTTTTAATTATTTCTTTAAATCTGATTTTGAAAAGCAAAGTCAAAATTTTTGAAAATTAAATTATCAATTAAAATTTATATGATTCTATTAGTTATAATTAGTAAAACTATTTTGACTCATAAACATTTTATATTGAAAACAATTCCTAAATTCTGTGATAAATAAAGACTAACGAAAATTCAAATTTCATTATTTTAGGTTAATATAAAAAATACCTAAGACGTTATGGAGACATTTTTCTCATTGGTCGTTGCTTTTCAGCCGTGGCCAGTAATTGGCTTTAAAAAATCCTTTCATTCGGTTCTCGTTGATTGATTTTTCTTATTTTACGTTTTCCTAATCATAGTATAGATTATTTTTTCTTAATATGCTAAATATGTTTAGATATTTACCAACATCTTTTTATTTATGCTTTTATGAATGAAGTCGCGAATTAGCTACAAAATATTGACAGACGGTAAACAGTTATTCTGCATGAGAAAAAAATTGAACAGATATTACTTATTTCGAAACTGGTCATGTTTTTACAAAAAGAAATAAAGATGACTTACAATTTTATAATTTTCTATACATATCACGCCTTTTTTTTAAAGTTTGATATACTAAAATTGATTATATCTTTGTGTATCTGTACTTTTAAGTTGAAGCAACTTTTGTGGAAAATATACACAATACTTTTGAACTCTTTTCATATTTTAAGAAGAAAATATTTTCTACAAGTCTTTTGATTTCAATATCATGAATAGCCACTCCTGATAGCAAATATTGATTAAAATTACTTTATTTCTTTGTCTAAAGCTCTTTCGAAGATATTTTTTGTACAAAATTTTAACGCCTTTGTGCTTAGCACTTTACACTGAGTTTCATTTTGAAGAGAAATTGCTTTTAATATTAAAGTTTTCTCTGTTGTTTTTATATCGCGTACATCATCATTCATTGTATCGCCTTAATTTTTCAATCTTAAAATATGAATAAATTTTTTAAATATATTTTAGAATGTTGCTGTGTTGTTCCGTTTTTATCGTAATTGCTTATGGTTTTTTTAATCTGTTTGTTTGTTCGAAAGTTTTATGATAATAACGTGGTGATAAAGGCCGTATTAAGACAAATCTCTTGATGGAACTGTACATGAAAGTTTTCATTCCTAATACTTTTAAGTTTGCATTTAGTGGAAACGGAATGTATAATACTCATTTGCAAGTTATTTGTTTGCAGACATCAAAGTATTTTTTTATATAAAGGACTTTAGACCGTTATATCTTTTTTACAGTGCAACTAAAATATCAATTATTTATATAGATATAACTTAAAATTAAAATATTATAAAGCTTTCAGTAGTATTCTGACTAAAAACATTCTTAATGAATCTTCAATTGCATGATCTTTTATTTCTTTTTTATATAAATGGATTCACGATTTGTTTTTTTTATATATTTTATTTTCCAAAATCATAAGTCAAAGCAAACAAATTCAGTTTTTTGTTATTAAACATTCAGAAACATAGCTATTCGGGACGTGCACAAATTAGGGATAAAAAAAAACTCGACAAGAAAAATAACCTTTGGATATAAATTAACGTAACATACCGTGGTTTTCAAGACATCCAATTCTTACAAATCTGTAGATATAATGGGTTAAAACTTTTAGTTTTCCGTTGTTACTAATGGCGCTTGCCAAGGATAAGCGCGCTGACAGCGGTCAGAGATTTTAAGCCGAATGAGCATCTCTTGTTTTTGAAGTAGTGCCAACTAAGGCCAAGAGTACGACTTATTTTCATACTCATTACATTCGATTTCACAGCCCCTTTTTACAGAGGGGCACATTCACACACCTTACAGATAGCACACAGAAGAACAACCATGCCCAAACCAGGACTTTCAGAACACGAGGAAGACGCACCACCTCTGTTCCAGAAAGCCGGAATACAGGACCGTTCTAAATCACCTAGAACAACAAAATTGGGATCAGATGTTTACGTTGATAGAGTGCAAAGGGTTATAGCTCAGCAGCTTAAACGTGCTAATGCATGAAGTGTTTTTATGTTCAGACAGTGAAGTTATAGTCATCAAAATTCGAATAGAATTTCTAAATGTTCACATAGCTCATTTGTTGGTGATGACGTGTCGGCTTTACAAAGAAAATAAGAGTGCAGTGGCTTCTGATGGTATAGACCCCTGAGCTCCCGAGGGCAGAAGTCTTACTTATAGCTTATATGAAGATAACACACACTCACAGTTGTTTGCACCATCCCTTTTTACAGGGGGACACATTCGCAGAGGAACAACCATGCCCTAACTGGGACTCGAACAGTAGATGTCCAGATCAGCAGGAAGAAGCGCTACCTCTCTGCCAAGACGCCGGCACTTTTAGTTTAGTTTTATTAATGTCCCGTTGTAAAGCAACACTAAAGCTATTTTGGAACGTTCCTCGTAATTTTGAACCACGATCAAATGATGAGGACGATTACCTTCTTCACACCACATTACGCCAGCAGGAGGAGGTTTGACCTTGAGGGATTTAATGTGCATGAGACCGTAACTTTATTACATGACAGTTCTTTTTGAACTTGAAACTCTACGGCTCGGGAACCGAAACTTTACCATCAGAATATCGTGGCCCTAAACTGAATTTAGATCGAACGACCTTCACCTGCTTTATTGTGGAACTTTGAACCTCATATACTGACTTCAGTATCCTGTTTGTCATCTGATTATTTTTCAAAACGAATATATATTTTTCGAAACTTGATGAAGTTTTAAAAGTAGATAATGTATTTCAAAGGGGAATGAGGGTCTAAATAAAGTAACCTGAACCCAATAGGATAAAAATTCCAAAAAAAAAGGGCATGTCAAGTTATAAAGTATTAACAGAATCTAATAACATAGTTACGGATTCCAATTATTTTGGCATCTCACTTCATAAGATAGCAGCCAAAAAAATTGCGGTATTTAATAAACTTCTATCAATAGATCTTATTATTAAGGGCGTTTTTAATCATGACATTCATACTAGTAACTATACCTTTAATTGGATTAACAATTCAATGAAATAATTCATACATTAATAATTAGATATGAAATATAATCAGATGCTATTTGAGCTATAAACACCACTTTAAATAAAGCGCCAGTCTTAGTTAATGAAAGTAACTTTGTAATGCAAACATCTGGAAGGCATCTGAGTTGAATGCATGAATAACTGCATTTTACAATTCAACAAAAGTTTTAAAAAAGATTAAAATGGAATCTGCTATGCATATTTCAGCGTATCAAGTCAGAACATCATTTCTTGAACGGCAAAGCACCACGTGCTCGTGCAAGTTAAATTATATTTTTATTCATTTTAATGGTTTCATCGAATGAGTCACTTTAGTATTGCAAACGATCCAAAAAGACTTTGTCACGCATTCATTGCTTCAAAAAGTATCACATTTCCAATTTATTTCATTTCATATAATCACGAGCTCAAAATGACATTTTTCTAGGTTTTATTTGCTGTTGTCATTAACTTATTTTTTTAAATCAGAACTTTTGTAAATGGGATGGCATCACATTATTAGAAGCTGATTTTTTCAGATGCCCGTGCAGATAATAACATTTTTATTTTTCGCCTACGGTTTTTTATTGATGCAGCAAAACCTCCTTCCTAAAGCAATATTATGTTATGATATGATAATAAATTAATATGGTAGCTATGAAAATCAAATTTATTTCTTATATAATTTTTATCTGCTTTCAAGGAGATAAGGTAACGTTTTTACTATTTTTTAAAGTAAAAAATTGCAATATATATTCCATGTTTACTCCTAATAAAACCGTAAATTTACTAAAAGCCTTTTGAAATTCCTTTTAAAATATTTTTTTAAATTAACTTTCGTATATCTTATTTCTAGATGAAATTTTTTAAAACTTTAATTTAAAAATTTCCTATATTTCACATATACTAGACTCGTATATAATATACTAGTTTCATATATAATTTATACAAACTTTGTGTAAATTATACCTTGGCATTAAATTGAATACATTCATGTGCTGTGCTTGGTAGGATTCTTGTAAAAATATAGATAATAATAAAATGGTTGTCAAGGTGAATTTTATATCCACTGACACAAAGATTATGAATTCTTTTGGTGAATCTGTAGAATCCGATTACAAAATGTCCATATTCTGTGACGAGCTAATTACATTTCGAACCGTACATTTTAATCCTTATCAATATTTAAATGATGACTTTTCCCCCAGGCAACGAAGATCTTCGAGAGCGGTACAAGCAGGACACCAAGATGTCCTTCGTGAAGAAGGCCATCTACACGATGGCGTACGGGCTGCACGACATGCAGAAGGCGAAGTGCAACAACTCCGGCCTGTGTCCCGAGATGCTTCCCCTCAACGGCTCGCTGTTCCTTCAGTACCTGTTGAATGTCAGTTTCGTCTGGGAGAACGAAACGGTGAAGTTCGACGAAAATGGCGATCCACCAGGAAGGTAAGCGACTTCCATTTGTTCTTCTTTATTCTTCTATTGGACTGCTATACACTGAAGTGATAAAAGTCATGGGATGGCAATAAGCAAACATACAGATGACAATATTATCGCAGCGAAAAAGTATAAATGCGCAGTTCGTTTTCCAGAGCTTTCACTTGTGTTCAAGTTATTCATGTAACCAGGTTTTTCGTGATTTATGGCGGCATGGCGAGAATTAACAGACTTTGAACGTGGAATGTTAGTTGGAGCTAGACGCACGGGTCATTCCATTGCGGATATCGTTAGTGAATTCAACATTCCGAGATCCCTAGTATCAAGAGTGTGCCGAGAGTATGAAATGTCAGGCATCCCATCCCATCATGGACAGCGCAGTGGGCGACCGCCTGCACTTAACGACCGAGAGCGCCGACGTCTGTGTGGAATGGTCAATTTTAATAGACACGCAACACTTCGTACAATAACTGCAGGAACAAATGTGGGACGTACGAGGGGACTGTGTGGAGAAATGTGCCTTCCTTGGGCTATGGCAGCAGAAGACCGACTCGAGTGCCTTTACTGACAGCACCTTTACTGCAGCGACTCCCCTGGACTCGTGAGCGTATCGACTGGTCCCTAGACCAGTGGAAAACCGTTGCCTGGTCAGATGAGTCAAGATTTCAGTTGTTACGAGCTGATGGTAGAGTTCGAGTGGGGCGCAGACCCCACGAAGCCATGGATCCAAACTCTCAGCAAGGCACTGTTCAAGCTGGTGTTGGCTGCATAATGGTGTGGACTGCTTTTACATGGCATGGACTCGGTCCTCTGGTGCAACTGAACCGATCATTGACTGGAAATGGTTATGTTCAGCTGCTTGCAGATCACTTGCAGCCATTTATGGACTTCACGTACCCACACAACGATGGGATTTTTATGGATGACAATGCGCCATGTCACCGGGCCAGAACTGTTCGCGATTGGTTTGAAGAACATTCCGGACAATTCCAGCGCATGATCTGGCCACCTAGATCGCCCAATATGAATACCATCGAGCATTTATGGGACATCATCGAAAGGTCCGTTCGTGCCCAAACTCCTGCACCATCCACACTTTCACAATTATGGACGTCTATATAGACAGCATGGCTCAATATTCCTGCAGAGGACTTCCAACGACTTGTGGACTCCATGACACGTCGAGTTGTTGCACTTCGCCAGGCAAAAGGAGGACCGACACGATATTAACAGTCATCTCATGACTTTTGTCACTTCAGTGTATATTCTACCTAGAATTCTCCATAGCCAAATGGCCATAACTTTAGACTCGTAATCAAGAGATTGTGGGTCGAATCCCGCTATCAACAATAAGATTTATAACTAATGTAAATATTTATTTAAATCCTTAATTTATTTTCCCCTACATTTCGTGTTCCAGAAGATTCTAGAACACAAAAAAGCTTCTCTCTTTCTTTGCTTTACCAGGTAAGTGCTCTGGGCTTTCCCTACTGCTTCCAGAAAAGTATTCTGGAACATTCCTTGCTGGTATAAAAGCCGATGATCTCTCAATCATAGTGTTTAGAGTGGTTCAGATCTTGTGTCTCTAGTTCCCTCATTGAGTGGAGTTAATAAATCGGTTCTGCTTTACTTCCTGTGGTTCTCTGTGTTCTATACTAAATTTGGCGTGACCTTCATAAGCCAGATAGCATCTAGGAAACTGAAGTCGACTTTTGTATCATGTTCATGTTACTCGGCTACCTTCAATCGCTACACTAGTGACCTTGACAACATAACCTCCCGCAATAGTAGCGGCGCCATTTACCCTCATCAAAACCGTCAGACTCATTTGACGTAAGAAAGCAGAAACTCACCATAACGCTTGGTGAAATACAAATCGTTCGCCCCTACGCCGACTCACTGGTGGGGAGAGTACAGTGGCGCTAACTTCATAAGTCAGATAACATCTACGATACTGAAGTCGACTTTTGTATTATTGTCATGTTACTCGGCTACTGGTCCTAGCGTTGCAGGTTCGTATCGCGACCTTCAATCGGTACGAAAGCACCTATGTGATACTTTTTTTTTATTTCCTATGTTGAACTAAGAATTTCATTTGTTAACCAGGAAAAAGAAGTTAAATTAAAAAAAAACGGTGTACTGCATTTTTACTTCACAGGAATTACGAAAATGTATACATAACGGGGGTATAAGGATATATATTCCTTTTTTAATGAATCCGTGGGCAACCATTTGTGCAGTACATATCCTTACGAGGTAGAAGGAATTAAGTTCTATGATTTGATTCTATGGGTACCTGATCAAAATCAGCCCATTAAGTCGACAAAGTTAGCTTAACATACTTAAGTTCGGTTATGAGTAACTGTATGAATATGTATGTTTAATATGTATCTAGTTATTTCCGTTTCTGAGTTACCATAACGACAAGATCACGAATGGAGAGTCAGATGGACATTTCTTTGAATTAATTTTTCCCAGATCTCTCTGCGACCGGATGTAGTATAAATCTCGTATCGAATTTCATCCCGTTTACTTTTATTATTTATCATTTTTAATTTCATTGACAGATAAAAGTAATGTCAAAAAATAATCTTTCCGAAATTCAGAAATGTCTAGACTCTGCAGACTTAATCCATCGCTGTTTAATGATATATAATACTTTTGATGCTTATTACGTGGCAGAAAAAAAGAAATAAAGCTTTGGAAAATTATGAGTCTTCTCTTATCAATTTCTTTTAAAACTATATTCACGCTAAAGAAAAAAATAATACTGATATAGCATTGAAGCTATTTCATTGTTTTTATATCAATATATTTTATTTATTTGAAATATTTTCTTTCATATGAGACGCGATTTTTATAGGCTCCTAGGAGGGGGAAAAACTCTCCTTTCTCAAGTCTCATGCCCTTCACTACAGCGTATGGCGCCAATTTTATGGCGCTATAAAATCCAGCTGCATAAAAATGAGTTCAAAAACTGGCGAGAAATTTTCAGAAGAAAAAAATGATGATTAATATGGAATATTAACAACTTCTTTGAATATTTTGTTCTTATCATGCTTCTTAGGAAAAGATAAAAAATGCGATTAAATGACTCAGCTAAAAATATTTCAGTTATAAAAATGTGCCGAAGTTTATACTTAAAAGAACTACTACATAAATGTAAGAAATTATTTTCAATGTAAATCATAATAATGAAGAAATATGTTTGAACTTTAAAAGAATTAGTGTTTTCCTTTCAGAATTTTTCTTGGGAGAGATCAATTATTCAGTCATTAAAAAGTCATTGATTCTAATTATGATTACATATTAATTTCAAAAATTTTAGAGGGGGAACAACAGACCAGAACGTTTAATTTAGAGCAGCTAAACTTGACAACTGCGTGTTTTGAAGAATTAAGATCTGTACATCGAAGCGTTTTTTTTTTTTCAATTATGATTAGAATTTTTAAAATCCATATACTGTCATTTCTTCTTCATTATTTCTAAAAATATTTCTCCTCAATATAATTTTAACTTAATACATTGATATGAGATGTCGATGTTTTCAATTATATTAACTTAATATTTGTGCAAATTTTTCTAGATTTTAAAAGTATTAATATTTTTCTGTGTAAGTTCCTAAAATATATTGCAACAATGTCATGTAATTGAATCAGTTTTCTTTTTTATAAAATATTTAATCATCTGAGTGCGATTAAATTTGCGTAGTCCGTCCAAAAATAGGCTAATGTTGCTTTAAAATCAGATATTGATGTGGCCAAAATAACTTTCCGTAACTTTTCATATTGTACATAATCTTTATCTAACTTAACAAATTGCTACATAATCTTTAAATTTACAAAACTTTACATATTACTGCGGGAACTTTACATATTGCATGTATTTGCAATTTTAAATCATAGCATTTCTATTCATGCGAATCTAAAGATCGAAGATCGATGGATGATTAATTCTTTGATAATTTGATCTGCCTCTCAAATGTTAAATCTTTGCACTGATTGTTGTTTTACTAGTTTTTTACATTTTGTAATTATTGCATTTACATTTACACATAATCTACATGCCATGTATTATCTCAGAACAACAATAAAAATTAAATTTACTGCAATTGGATGATGTACAAATTTTGACAGAAATCTTTAAAAGTGATGTAAAAATATCCATTTCAACTTTTATCAGTCTACCTAAAAGTGTTCTTAAATAATTATGTCCATAGACCGACAGGCAAAAAAAATACTTTTGTTATTCATAGAAAACCTAATTCCAAAAATATGTTTCTCATACTCAGGGGAGTTTTGAAATTCTTCAAAAGATCTATATTGTTACGAATAATAACAATTTTCACACAAGCGCGATGCGAAGATGCAGTCTTTATTGTCTATGAAAACGCGTATTAAATATTCGCAACTAAAGCTACAAAAATTCACAGCGAATTAACTCGATTTAATCCTCTAATTTCAAATAACAACGGAGCTACAGACTCTCGCGCCAGCGAGAGACGAGACGATCTCTCTAGCTCAGCTAATCATGTAGCTTGTCTCCGAACTCTACTGACTGCCCGCCTTTAAGGCGAGTCTGAAATAGCGGACCACTGAAGTCGGCGGGGCAATTGTAAAAATCGCTCGTTCGTTCCAGGCAAGTCCAGACATTTGTCCAATGTTTTTAAGAACAAATCGTTATTTCTTAACTTCTACTACACATTTTAGCCTGTAGTAAAAACTGTCTGCCACCTCATTATGTCGCCAACACACCTATATAACCAAATTAGTCAATTGTGGCAATCTTCTGTTGTAAATCCCCTTAGAACGGACTTTTCTTGCTGACATACGATGCCATTATAATTAATTTTATACAATCAAACTATTTACAAATATTTGCAATATTCTCACAACAATTCTGAAATATTTACAGTATTTACATCTAATTTACACAAAATTCATAAAAATGTCATATATTTTGAAGATTTAAAGTCTTTTTCTTAATTTCTTATAGAAGAACGTACAATAAACCAGTGACTCCCCAATGCATTTACTCTAACTCTCCAATAAAAGTCTTGCCCCGTACTACCATATGCAATTTTTAACATGGTAGAGGTCATTTAATTACCTTGCGTTGTATTGGTGAACTACAGTTCGGAAATACGGACATTTTTCACAAATCTAGTATTTCTATTGAAAATGGTAAGAAAGTGTAACATACCGATTTCCTTCACTTAAGTTATTAAATTATATTCATGTGAAAACACAAACCAACGCATTTCGAACTAATCAAAGGACATGATTAAAAATTTGATGTGTCTATATTTTAAATGTTGGGGTCGGGGTCACCGGTGACGCAGAAAATAATAAAAGTACATAATTACAGTGAATATGGATACTGATAATTTTTTAATAATACCATTGTTATTATTACGGTTTTAAGAAATTAATGCAATATAGAACATACAAAAATAATTTCATTAGTACATGAAAAATATATTTCTCTCTGATCCTATCCGACGAACTACTCAATGAACTTTTCTCACAGTCTGATAGCAGGTCGAAGAATTTTCGAAGGTTTTTGTAAAACTGTACCGTCAGATGATGTACTAGATGATTAATCTTCATTTGAAGCCATATTTTTAAGGGCTTGAAAAAATTGAATGAAAGAAATAAAATTCAAAAACGTATGTAGATTGAAAAAATATAACAAACGCACTGAATAAGACTAAAGAATGAGAGTAATCGCTTAGCAACCGAAGTACGATTGTTTGAAAAAAAGACAATCCTAACAATTGCCGTGGGGGTCACCGGTGACCCATCACCACGAAAACTGCTTCAAGCATGATTTTACTTTTCATTTTATCTGCTGCAAGTAATATTTCAGCATAATATGCATCGCTTAATGAAAAGTTCACGTCGGCCCCTTGGTCAAACCACGGAAAATGCGTCCTGCGGTCAACAATTTAAACTTGTTACTAAAGTTTATCTACCAATATTTGAGCGTTTGATAGCTGTATGTGAACAGACATCCGGACAGACAGATTTTCTGTGAATGGAATTCATTTAAAATTTGATGGGAGTCTACAAATTTGGTCGTAATTCCGCTTTCCAAACTTCAGCCATATAGCTCAAAGTGTTTTTTTAGTTAGTTTGTTAACAAAAATTAAGGCAAACAGTCATAATGCTAAAAATAACATTTTATGACTTATGGATGACTAAAACATGCATATTCATCAAAACTTCGTGTTAGAATTTTTTGGCAATTGTAATACCCTTTCTACACTTCGAATACAAGAATAAAAAAGTATGTTACATAAATAAGATAATTGGTTATATAGAGATAAGGATTTTTCTATTAATATATAGAGAAACTGAACTGGTATGGGCAGTGATGATTAATTCAATTTTAATCGAAATCAAGAAATGTCTAATTAATAGTACCACATGATTGAATAATTAATTCAGCCTGCATTCCCAACCAGACTAATCAATATGCCGGCGATCTTTCTAAAAATAGATTCACCTATCGTATATCATTCAGCCGATATAATTAAAGCCGACGTGCCTCAAGTTCAAATACCTAATTGAAGCCTCCAAGAGTGTTGGTTACTGGCCGTCACATGGGATACTCAGGTTACACGGTGGCATTCGAGAATTCGTCTTTTCGCTTGGTCTCGTTTCGTGTATGTATATATGGTGGATAAATGACATATCCGTCACTTTCACTTCGATACGTGTGACTGTTTTCTCCATATAATAAAGGAGCGACTGAATGATTATATCTTAAAGATATCAAATTGCTTTGTTAAAAATAAATTTTGATATTTTCGTGATAACGTGGGATATAACAGCAAGTCATATTTATTGGCAATAGAAAAAACGGTCGTGATTTTATTTGAACGAAAATATTTTTGGTATTATAAAATTGAGTATTCTTTGGGTGAATTTGGGACATGTGTGGAGAATATATAAATTTTCTTTATTAAAAATAAATTTTGATAAATTTTTACAAGATAATATAGGTTATAACAACAATCCAAATTAATTGGTAGTAGAAATAGCGATTGTGATAATATTTGATGAAATATATTTTTGATATTATAAAATTGAGTATATTTTATGTGAATTCGGAGATTAAAAAGATATAAATTTTCTTTATCAAAAATAAATTTTGATAAACTTTAGATGAAAATATAGGATATTAGAGATAATAATATTTATTAGTAGTAGAAAAAGTGGCTGTGTTTGCATTTGAAAGAAGAGATTTTTGATATTATAAGATTGAATATTATTTGCAGGAATTTGGAGAATATCTTGACAAGATAACAAGTTGCTTTATTAAAATTGTATCTTGATAAACTTTAGATGAAATTATAGGATATTAGAGCAAGACATATTTATGAGTAGTAGAAAAAGTGGCTGTGTTGGCATTTGAAAGAAGAGATTTTTGATAAGATTGAATATTATTTGCAGGAATTTAGAGAATATCTTGAGAAGATATGAAGTTGCTTTATTAAAATTTTTTCATAAGCTTTACATAAAAATATATAAGATTAAGTTTTCATTCTAATAATTTGGGGAATATCTTGTTCTATTTATGTCTCTCCGAAACATACATTGAAAAAATTAAACAAAATATGTGTTAAAGATTTAAAGTTCCTATTAAAAGTTTTGTCAAAATATCATTCGTATATTTTAATATATTTTGAACGCAATGAATAAATAAGGCGTATACAAAATATTTGTTTTGTTAAGTGAATAAATAGTTCTATCCGAACGAAATTCTAACTAATTAATCTTTAATAAATTTAACCTAAACAGAATAATAGCAAATAAAAATCGCTTTCACAGTTTTGTAGAGAGAAGAATTAAAACAGAAACCCTAATTGATATTTATAGACTCTCCATTCATTTCAGTACTAGTTTGATGTAATTAATTTAATAAAATAATGGTGACATAAAATGAATTGATTAAATTAGCAGCTGTACTTGCCAATTTAATTTTGAATCTATTGCGAATATCGATGAATAGTTGGAAAAGTGACGTTATATCTTAATGTAGTGTAGGCCAGGATATTATACATTAATTTCATTCATTAATAGTTGATGACTGTGCCATGATGTGTCAGTGACATCGCATAAATGAATTCTATTACGTGTGGCAAAAATTATCGATGGAATTTGAAAGTTTGCAGAATATAATTTATACAGTATCTTCAAATACTATTTAATAATACGAGGGCAAATAAAAAAGTTTTTTATTAAGCTATTTTTTATTCGCCAAAAACAGGCACATACAGATATTTACAAAAATACGTAGTGTACTACGTACCTTACATTATTTCTCCTCATAGTCACCACACCGGTTCAGACATTTGTCCCATCGCAGCACTAAATTAGAGATCCCCCTGTGGTAGAATTCTTCCGGCTGCCTGTGGAACCACCGTCGAACCTTGTTCTTGGCTTCTTTGTCATATGTAAATGAATTGCCAGAAACTTCTTCAGTGGACCGAAAACGTGAAAATCACTAGGGGCAAGGTCTGGACTGTAAGATGGGTGCTCCAGATTCTCCCAGTGAGCGTTCATTCTCATGCAAGTCTTCATGACCTTTCTGAAACTCACAACACCATCATTGAACACTTCTCAAAGAGAGCCACTTTTCCCCGTACGTGGGGTGCATTTCCCTGTGAATTGCTATGGGCGTTTGTGCCTTGCTCAATAGAAAATGAATAACACTTCGCTGCTCATAAGCTGTGGACGTCTGAAGAACAACCGCCATCTTAAATCCCCACTCATCGGTTCAAAAGGCAGATACGGCTGGTACGGTTCAAGGAACGTTCATTGCTGGGAATGTATATGTTTGCTTTGTATTCACAGCCGCATTTTGGCTTTAAAAAATAGGCTCAAAGACTTTTTAAATTGCTCTCGTATAATGAAATAAATAGTTTTCTTGGGGAAGAAGAAAAGCTGATAAAAAAGGATAGAAAAGCATTTTGATATATGAAATATATAGAAAATATCGTAATTTTCAAAAAAGATTAGAATTCAAGATTTGGACAAATTTGCGTACTTCAGATCGAAAATTAAAAAAAAAAACGCATCTGATATTTGAAATTCTATCTATCTGTCTATGATTTCTATCAGAAAGAAACGATCGGAATTAGACAGATCAAATTTTGGAACATATACTAACAACCAAATTTATAATTTTTTTATCAAGTTTTAGACGAAATCATTCGCATTAAATGCGCCAGTCTAGATGTTCGATTAGAAATTGATTCGATAATCAAAGACACATTGAGCTTGTTTATAAAATTTGGCACACAGATTTAACATTTAAAATGAGTATTTGTAGCAAACTATTAACTCTGTCTTAGAATCGTACATCAATAGATCTGTTCTATCGCATGCTTTTAAAACCATAAACGGGATACATAAAATTAATGAAATTCAGACTGTTATTTTGTGACTACAAATGTAATTCAGTTTCAAATTTTGGTTTCATTCGGGCGGCAGTAAGAGACATGAAGAATTTACATTCGCACGACAGATTCTCTGAAAATGTCAGATTCATGTAAAAGATATATATTTCATGTATATATTTCCTATTTTCTTTTCCGGATTCATGTATATATTTCCTAATTATTTTTTCAATACCACGTGAACAGGATAAAATTTATGCGACGAAATATGCATAATTTGAACTATATGCGAGAAGATTTCAATGAGATGACTCCCACTACAATTCATGATTAGGGATAGATAATTAATTTGAAAAGTTCTTTTACAGGGCATTTATTAAATACTGGTATATTGCGAATTGGAAAGAATAAGTGCATCTAAACTTATATAGTTTGAGAAAGAAATTTTTGGAATCGACGTTTTTGGTAAGGTGCTTGTTCATGTAAGATTCAACATGACAACACAATTGCCTATTCAATTCAAAGGATAATTTGAAGCATCTTGATTAATTAGACAATATTTAATTTTAGAACGAATATTATTACTCGCATAAACATACTCACACATACATATATGCACATTCGTGCTCAAGCACATGCACACGCACACACATACAAATAATTCTAACTGTATAAAAATCATTTTAAAAGTATCTGAAATTGAATTTCTACATGTTTCAGACGTTATTTGTAAATAAGGCAGCACAGAAATTGATAATAAAATATAGCTCAATATCATATCACTATGAATTTATTTTAAAGTAAAAGAAATTTAATGTTATTTCCATCACATGTCTTAAGCAAGTAACGCGTATAATATGTTGCTACCGAATGCAGCTTGTCACTATACATACCAGCGACGGTCTACTAGCATCTTCCAGTTCCATGAAAGTTACTAGAAATTCCCGATAAAAAGGAGTATTTTATGTCTAAAATCACCCCCTGGATTTTAAGGTAGATTAAGATTAGCTCTTTTGTGACAGCGTTCAGCAAAATTTTTTTGACTTCGAGCGCAAATTAGTATGGAGCTATCACCAGGTGATGACAGATAATTTATACCTTTCCTGCATTTCATGAACAATGTGGTGGCGTAATTGTTTGACATTTCACACTGTAGTGTTTGTAGAGGTTTTTCCACACGGATACACTACGATAATTTTCAAAAAATAAAAAGCTCCGAATTAAAGACACCGTGAAATTACATCAAAGATAAAAATGAGATCTGGCAATCTCAGAAATTTTATATTTTCCAGATACGAGTATCTCTTGTGCTGGCATCACCATGCTGTGAAAAGCAGATTTTATCTATCCATATGATATTTAACAACCATTGTGGGTCATGCTCCAATTATATAAATGTCCACGCTGAATTGTTTTTGCTCTCATAAGTATTTGCCCGTATTTATTGGTGAAATACCCGCATTTTTTTTACGAATGCGGATCCAATGTTCTATGTAAAGTACATCAGATCGACAATTCTAGAATTCCATAAGTTTCTGCCGGCTTGCTGGCACAGAGGTAGCGTGTCTTCCTCGTGTTCTGGAAGTCCCGGTTCGGGCATGGTTGTCCTTCTGTGTGCTATCTGTGAGATGTGCGAATGTGCCCCCCTGTAAAAAGGGGTTGTGCAAGCGAATGTGGTGAGTGTGTAGCTAAGTCGTACTCTTGGTCCTAGTTGGTGCTACTTCGAAACACAAGAGACGCTCCTTTCGGCTTAAATCTGTCGCTGTATCAGCAGGGGGCTTGTCCATGACAGGTGCCATTTGACACAACAATAACAACAACCATAAGTTTCTGGAGAACAACTGCTCCTTGTTAATGTCTAGACTACCGGTTCTTCCATGACAGGTTTTATATAATAAAAAGGGTTCGTTCTCAAAGATGACCCTCCTAATTCGTCTTCAAAATATCTTAATAAATTCAGTATCACATTTAATAAAATAGATTTTTTTATACCTTCAATCATTTTACCATTCTTATATCGAATGACAAATTCATTTCTATCCATCTGTTTTCATTGATTGCTGATTTGAATAAGATGTTTCATATCATGATACCTTTCCATTGCTTTTGGTATCCAATCCAAAGTTCTAAAAATATCCAGTGTTCTGACTATATTCGTGCAAATCAAAGTTTTTCAAAACATTGTATCTTTAATCATGAATTTGTGATGTTTCCACGAATTTAATACTTATTTTGTACATATATATGAACAAAAAATTGTACTTTTACAAAGAAATAGCTTTTCGTGAATTCATGCATAAAATATATAGGCAGATTTGAATATGAAAACGTATAGATTCATTTCCATGTATACCGAAATATAAATTTAAATTCTAAATATTCTTAGGCTTTTTCTTTTCATAGGCAAATGCAAGAAAAGTTTCCATTTATATGAGAAAAGTATAAACAATAATAGAAAATGTAGGAAAGAACTGTAACATATATATATTTTCTTTTCTTACTTGAAAAGTTATATTTGCTATATAGGATGTTAAAGTTTTATTCTTCTTTTTATAAGATTGACAAATGATTTCTTTAAACAAACTCCAAACTTTTGAAATATTTTAGAAAGTTTTACTCAAGGTACTTGTATTATGCATTCGTATCCTTGAATTAATAGTCACAAAAACATGTCATTTTTTTAAAAAAATTATATTAAAAATTGTATCATTTTACTGCTTTAAATATACACAAAAGTATTTCTAGGTATTAAAATTTTGCCATAAAAAATAGCAATTTATATTTTAAAAAAAATTGCTCCTAATCATTAGTAAAAACTATAAAATTTATCATTTTAGAAAGAAACTAAAGTTAGCTTTCAATTTATTTTAACGCATTGAATATATGCATATTAAATATCCATTGTATACATGCATATTTAAATATCCATACTATGTATACATGTTTAAATATCCATAGTATTTACAAAATATATGAACACACATCAAAGATTTTGTAGAAAGAATATACAGCTTGATTAGTTTAGAATTAGAATTATACAGAATTTGTAAATTGTCATTTTTGACGGATTTTCATTGGACATTTAGAAATCCCCGTCCACCACTAAGTATCACACGGGGGCATACAGAAGTAACTACACATTACATAAAGGCATCATATACAGAACAGCTACTCACACATCACATTCACTTGCACATCCAATTTTTACACGAGGGGGGAGGGGCACATTCAAACATATGCGATAGAACAGAAAATGGAAAACCCTGTCTGAAACGGGTTTCAAACCCAGGACACCCTGGTCACGTGAAAGGCACGCTACCCCTGTGCCATGACGTCGACTTTATGACGGATTCAGAATCAAAATTTCAAAAATATTATTTGTTATCAGTTGTCCTTAATAATTGTAATTTAGAAAAAATATGTTATATAATACCATTAAATGTAACTGATCAGCGAGCTTGTCCATGGAAAGTGACATCAACGACATCAACAATGACAAATGAGACTGAAAATATCCATCATTGTTACGCCCAAAATGTTATAAAAATTCTATAACAAATATTTAAAAAAATATAACCCAAAATTTATTATTATTTTGTAAAAAAAATGAATTTCCAATTTTACGAGCATGAAACTTCTATTTACTTATCGTAATATCATTTTTATATCTCTCACAGTAAATAAGTTGTTTGAAGTATTTTGTTGAGAATCGGCTTCTTTTTCCGACAAATTTTACGCCTCTTAAGTCCGTATAACTGAGTTCGCCTTTCTGTTGAATGTCAATACATCCTTCTTTCATTTTTCTTATCAACCCTAATTTGATAAAATAAGCATACCTTGAAGCATGCGCAAAGGCACGGAGGGTTTTAGAAAATTAGAATGAACAATATGTGTGATGTGGTATGTAAAAGAAAACGAGACGTTCAGCTAGGTTTAAAATTAAATGTTTTTGTCTTAGACCTTCTTATACGAAAATCTAAGTCATTGAAACCTAACGAAACGAAACTGAAGTACATTTATTATATTTATTGAACAGTTTGCAGTTAACTGTATGCTTATGATTCGTATTACCATTTATCAGGTTTATCTCATAATGTATATTTATCAGGTTTATCTCATAATGTATATTTATCAGGTTTATCTCATAATGTATATTTATCAGGTTTATCTCATTATGTACTAGTTATCGTTCTATGCCGGCTTTCTGGTGCAGAGGTAGCACTTCTTCCTCGTGTTATGAGAGTCCCGGGTTTGAGTCCCGGTTTGGGCATGGTTGTTCTTCTATGTGCTATCTGTGAGATGTATGAATGCCCCCCCTGAAAAAAGGGGTTGTGCAAGAGAATGTGGTGATTGTGTGGCTAAGTCGTACTCTTGGCCCTCGTTGGCGCTACTTCAAAAAGAAGAGACGCTCCTTTCGGCTTAAATCTGCTGCTGTATCAGCGAGGAGCTTGTCCAATATGTCAAGTGCTGTAAGTAGCAACTACAACATAGTTATCGTTTTATTCCTATCTCTAATAATGTTTATTCTTCTTACACCGGATGTGACTTTTTTCTTTTGCAATTTACTTAAAAACTTTGTATCTTAGAGATATGATTTCCTGGGAAAATGTTACCTAGACCCACACAAAGGATTCTTGTTTAGTGAAGTTTGATCGGTGATATCAGAACATTCTTTATACCAAAGATTTTTTTACCTATTGTTAAAAAAACAGAGGTTCCACACTTAATTTCATCCCGTTTTACAACACATTAAACGCAAAACGGTTCCAGATATTATAAAAGTATAGGAAAATTTGGCCACAAAATACTTCTGTTCTTTGTCATCATTTTCTAATATGTGTAATTCTCCCAATTCTTGTTTTTTTATAATATGTATGATGTCTATTTCTTCAGGTACGACATCATGAACTTTCAGTTCATTCCGGAGAACAACTCGTACGATTACAAGCACGTCGGCTCTTGGGACAGCGGCGAGCTGGACATCTTCCAATCCTTCCGATGGAACCCGAAACACATCCCGAACGGGTTGTCGATACCCGAATCCGTGTGCAGCAAGCCGTGCGAAAAGGGAAAAGCGAAGGTGAACACCCTCCATTCTTCCGACTGCTTCTTTATATAATTGATTTTTTTTTACAAATTATTATTACATGATGTAACAATGTTTCTTTTAAATATTGCGCTGTAATAATGTCTCTTTCCTTTGGTCACATAGTATGCTAAGAGAAGCAAAAGAAGTATTTTTCTATATCGGTATTTATATTCCTTAACTTCAGCCATGTATTCCTTTACTTCAACTGTGGAATAACCCATTGGCATAAAAGAACCTATTCCAATCCTTGCACCATTACAATAATCCATACACAAGCCTAACATCCATTACAATAATCCATATACGATCTTAATATCCATTGCAATAATCCATAATCCTAATATCCATTGCAATAATCCATATACAATCTTAACATCCATTACAATAATCCATACACAATCCTAACATCCATTACAATAATCCATATACGATCTTACATCCATTACAATAATCCATATACAATCCTAATATCCATTGCAATAATCCATATACAATCTTAACATCCATTATAATAATCCATACACAATCCTAACATCCATTACAATAATCCATATACAATCTTAACATTTATTACAATAATCCATATACAATCCTAACATCCATTGCAATAATCCATATACAATCGTAACATCCATTACAATAATTCATATACAATCTTAACATTCATTACAATAATCCATATACAATCCTAACATTCATTACAATAATCCATATACAGTCCTAACATCCATTTTAATAATCCGTATACAATCTTAACATCCATTGCCAATAATTCATATACAACCCTAAGGATCTATAAATGTGCTATCATCCTGATTCAAAGGATAATATCCAAAATTCAATATTAGATATTTTAGCGGTGAAGCATGGGAAAATGTTTCTTATCAAGAATATTCAACAACAGAATTATTTAAGGCCATTATAGCACAGAAAAGATACAGAACGACTGTTACCTTTATGAACTAAAGGGTTAATATATGCACTGGCATTCAGATAATAAAGAATAAAAATTTCTTTTAAACTCTCGAATAAAGAATAAAACTAGCTTTTATGCGATGTTTTGCTGAACATTTTGCTGGAGAAATATGAGTAGAAAACTTGTTGACTAGCCTCAACCAACTAGCAAATTTATAACGACTATCTTGGTACAGAACAGAATGCCATCTTTTACCTCTGTATCCGTGACCGTTCTGGTCGCGGCACGGTTTGGATGGCCATGTTACAGGAATTTTATTTAAGTACCAAAATTTCGGTAGGAAAGAACAAACAAAACTATTTACAGAATTTACAAGCATATAAGAAATGTTATTGAGATGAGCTGTTTACGGAGATTTCCGACTTTGAAAAATAATTTGAAACAATTATATGCTGAAATATAAAATGTGTAAATATATACATATATTCTGTGTTCACTTATTTGTATGACACAGTAGATGAGGATGCAGTTATTAAAGTCAGATGAAAAGTAATTTGTCTAGTGGGGATGCAGAGAAACTCTGTTTGATTGAAGTGTATGATAGAAAAATACGGTGTTTGTTTTTTCCCTCAATCTTAGTGAATATGAGACTTGATGTTGAAAACTAGGGAGGCAAGAATAAATCTCTATTTCCACTTATAAATTTAATTAACCTGCGGAATTTTTGCCTGGAAAGGCAGTTGTTGGCGACTCCTTTCAGCTATCTTTGTTCATGGCTTGTTGATGATTTTTTCATATTCTAAGAGATTGTGAGGTTGCCTTCCATAGCATAGTGAAGTGCCGTGCCAGTTCCACCAAAAGGGCACTGGTCCCTCTCAGACAGGTTGAACTTCTTAAGGTAGGCAGGAAAAGGGTTTTGTTCTGAGAAGAAAATTATGTATCTCCTTTCTTATCCAATTAGTGAGATGAAAGTTGACTGAAGACAGGATATTCAAAACTTTTCTGCCCGTGTCTCTATTGTACCAATAGCCAATAGCCTCTAGCATTTTGTCTCGGAGGAGAACTTTAATATTTGGTTTAGGGAGCTTTGTTTGCATATAAGATTAACCACTTAACTTTGCGCCCTTTGCCAGTTATTTTTATGGCAAAGGATAATATAGGTCAACTTCATTCCGTACTTTGTAGACAATTACTGAATAAAAGTGAGAAAGTGTCAATCTGAATAATGTATGTATTAAAGATTACCTAGCAATATATTTAACTCCAGCAGATGAAAAAATTGCTGATGCATAGGAAGGTTGCAATACCATAATAAAGCGTTTACAGTACTATAGCCGTGCCCCGCAAATGTAACATTAATTCTTGTGGGTACCATCTTTAGTTTTTAATTAATAGTCTTAATCTGTGGGTCATGATGATGTCGTGTCCGCTTTTTACCACGGAAAGAGGACTATTAGCTTCTGAGGGTATGGATCCCTGAGCACCCGAGTCTGACTGCTAGCTCCTATGAGGATGATGCACACAAACACACGCTTGCACAGCCCCTATTATAAGGGGGGGGGCGTTCACACATCTCACAGATAGAACACAGAAGAACAACCATGCCCGAACCGGGACTCACAGAACGCTAGGAATACGCTCTACTTCTGTGCCAGAGAGCCAACATCTGTGGGTCATGTATTTGTTATATTACAAATATGACTGAGGAATGCTATACTTTATAAATACAATCAGCTGTAGTCAAATACTTGATTACATCTGTTAGATTTAACAGCATTTTACAGCCACCCACTAAAAATGAAAAAGCCTTGCAATTGCTAAAATATTAAATAACCAGAATGCTCTAATACTTTCATTATCTGCTCATTAGGATAATTCTGTTAAGGATTTTGTTCTATTGTCATGATTGTGACACTTCTTTTTTTAAAAAAAGAGAGAGTTGTTATTCGCTGAAGTGACAAAAGTCATGGGATGACTGTTAATGTCTTGTCGGTCCTCCTTTTGCCCGGCGAAGTGCAACAACTCGACGTGTCATGAAGTCCACAAGTCGTTGGAAGTCCTCTGCAGGAATATTGAGCCATGCTGTCTGTATAGACGTCCATAATTGTGAAAGTGTGGATGGTGCAGGAGTTTGGGCACGAACAGACCTTTCGATGATGTCCCCTAAATGATCGATGGGATTCATATCGGGCGATCTTGGTGGCCAGATCATGCGCTGGAATTGTCCGGAATGTTCTTCAAACCAATCGCGAACAGTTCTGGTCCGGTGACATGGCGCATTGTCATCCATAAAAATCCCATCGTTGTGTGGGTACGTGAAGTCCATGAATGGCTGCAAGTGATCTGCAAGCAGCTGAACATAACCATTTCCAGTCAATGATCGGTTCAGTTGCACCAGAGGACCGAGTCCATGCCATGTAAAAGCAGTCCACACCATTATGCAGCCACCACCAGTGCCTTGCTGACAGTTTGGGTCCATGGCTTCGTGGAGTCTGCGCCACACTCGAACTCTACCATGAGCTCGTAACAACTGAAATCGTGACTCATCTGACCACGCCACGGTTTTCCACTGGTCTAGGGACCAGTCTATATGCTCACGAGCCAAGGAGAGTCGCTGCAGGCGATGTCGTGCTGTCATTAAAGGCACTCGAGTCGGTCTTCTGCTGTCATAACCCAAGGAAGACAAATTTCTCCGCACAGTCCTATCGGACACGTCCCTCATACGTCCCACATTGATTCCTGCAGTTATTTGACGAAGTGCTGCGCGTCTATTAACAGTGACCCTTCTACACATACGTTGGCGGTCTCGGTCGTTAAGTGCAGGTGGTCGCCCACTGCGCTGTCCATGATGGGATGTGATGCCTGAAATTTATACTCTCGGCACACTCTTGATACTGTGGATCTCGGATTGTTGAATTCACTAACGATATTCGCAATGGAATGACCCATGCGTCTTGCTCCAACTAACATTCCACGTTCAAAGTCTGTTAATTCTCGTCGTTCCACCATAAATCACGAAAAACCTGTTCACATGAATAACTTGAACACAAATGAAAGCTCTGGAAAACGAACTGCGCATTTATACTTTTTCGCTGCGATACTACTGCCATCTGTATATTTGCATATTGCTATCCCATGTCTTTTGTCACTTCAGTGTATTTGTCAAGAAGCAATTTGAACTATATTTCTTTCCATATTATTTATTAAAAACATATTGTTTAGTTTTGATTTTAGAATTTTAATCCTCCTTTATCTTACCGAAATAAAAGAAATCTGGAAATACAAACTAAAAATAAGCATCTGAAATTTTATAACTGTATCTTAAGTGTTTTCAAACATTCTGTTTTTATTCAATCATTTCTTTAACAACTTCATTTCGCTGTTTTAGTTCTAAAGTTCTTATCTTTTGCAATGATGGCTTCTATTTCTGTTTTTTTTTTTCTAAAAGAATTCAATAGAATAAGCGAAATCTGATGCAGTGGAAAATTTGAAGAACAGATTCAAACAGCCCTTAGTAGGACAGAAACAAGCTTCAGAAGAACCCATTTCAAGAGTTTTTTTTCGTAAACTTTATTTTCTAGGCAAACAGAATGTTACCTCCATTTTTTTTTGTTTTTCGTTTTTTATCTTAAGATGTGTGGAAAAATGATGATGTAGCCTTCGGAACAAATTTTTTCGGACACTATTTTATCCTTAATATTAGTCTTTTGTCTTGTTTAGTTTTTAAACTTCTTTGTTTTTCGGTGGAGAGATGTCTTAAAGATTTAGTGAAGAACTTTTTCTTGTCTTGGCAAGTCTTATCTATCTTTATTTTTCCCGTTACCATGGATACGCACGTTTTTCCCTTAGAAAAACCGAAAGAAATTTATGGTAAACAACTTGCCAAATATTTTGTAAGTTCTTGGAGGAAAAAAGGAAAATAATTTCAATTTAATAATTTTGTAAAAGTTGAAAAGGTTTTATCCGGATGCAAAAAAGTAATTAAATTAGCGAAAAGATTTTTTTTATAATATAGATATATCAGTAAATTTAAAGAAAAAGCAGGGATATTTTGAATAAAGTAGATTGAATTTCAAAAAGAAAGTTCCAAACATTATAAAACTTTTTAAGGTGCTATTCAAAGTACATCCTTTACTAGTTAATAAATACAAAATAATGGCAAGATTTGAAACATCTGTTAAATTATACTTTATGCATACATTAATTAAAAAACCTGGTTTTTATACTTAAAAAAAGATATATAAGCCTGGTAATATGTATATGAAAGAAATTAATGTAATCAAATATATATAATTCCTTTAAAAATGATTGATATTAATTAATCAGGCCGAATACAAAGCATAATTCTTTTTATCATGTGAAAAAGAATTATGAAAAAGATTTGTGAAAAAGAAGCGTCAAAAAAATCCGTAGGCGAAAAATAAAAATTTTATTATCTGCACGTTTATTTTACTGCACGTTTTTATTCTGCAAAGTTTATTTTACATCTCAAAAAATCAGCTTTTAATAACACGTTGCCATCGCATTTACAAAAGCTCTGATTTTAAAAAAATTGAGTTGATGACTACAGCTAATAAAACCTATGATGGCTCTAAAAAACTTGTTTTGAATGAATATAGGTTAAAAGAAATTTTGTATTACCTAAATAACTTTAAGAGTTACAAGAGGATATAGAGGCATTATATTCTGTAATTAAATTTACTGTTCTACGCAATTTTTCATAAAATGATTACTTTTATATAGAAAACATGCCTGAGACTTTTATGCATGAAACATGAGATGCAATTGGACTTTTGAATTCCTAATTTTATGTGAGAGTTCCTGTTCTTTTTAAATATATTTCAAGTTGTAAATATACTTCCAGGATAGTTCTTATTATGAATTAGAATATTCAATAAAATAATTTTTCTGCATCTTTAAAAAAAATATGTTTGAAAAAATATATTGTTATAATTATTGAAAAAATATTTATTTTTAATTAATCATTTAAATCCACCAACTGATTTTTTAAACTATTACTCATAAAGTTATTTAATACTAATCGAAGCGAATATATGAATTGATGTGTCAAGTGAGTCTGACGGCTTTGTTTGGTTTCTGCGTCAATTGTGTCTGACGACTTTGTTGTTGGCTGTTGCGTAAAGTGTGTCAGACGACTTTTGCTGAGGGTAGAGGGCACCAAGACAGTTGAACGAGGTTGCGTAGTTTAAGTCATCAATGTGGCGGTTGAAGGTCGTGGTACGAACCCTCGACGCTAGTGTTTACAGCTGAGTAACATAACCACAATACAAAAGTAATACTTGTGTATAGTAGATATTATCTGGCTTATGATGCTAGAACCTTACATGGCGTATTGGCAATTGAAACTAGCAAAACTCTTTAACTAGCACAAAATATCATTAGAAATCCAAAATTTTCTAAAAGAAAGTTTTTATTCAATTTCTAATTTTCTGTGACGACTCCAATGCCAAATTTTAAAAACTGTTTTGACATTGACACATTCAACAAGTTCAAGAACACTCTTTTCAATTAAAGCTTCTAAATTCGAATCACACAAAAAATTGAAGAAAAAAAAACGCGAAGTTGTTAAGTTTTCCCATCCGTAAATAGGCATCAATATTTCCACCAGCAAATAAACTTTAAACATAAACATAAAGTCTTCGAATTTGTCTCCCTCAATAAAATTTTATTCGCTCCTCGGATGTTGTTTCTCAAATCCAAGCAATGTGCAATACTCGTGCCGTGAGACACCTTTTTTTCCTTTCGAAATCGCTAGGAAAACACGTCTGTGTCGTTTCGTTCCACGAGAATCTTACGCACTGAATGTTTCGAGTATTTCGTGGAATCCTCATTGGTATGCAGAAACACGTTAGAGTATTAGAATCATTTCAAATATGTGGCAAACGCGAGGGAATTTCAAAATGTTTTTATTTTCCATGCGTTCGTATCCAGTTGGAATAAGTACACACATTCTAAATGTTTCGGACTATTGGGAGTAAGCTTCTTGGTCATTAATATCAGGAATTGAAAATTCAAACTTTTTTTTGATTGTGAAATTTGCTCGGTAAAGTTTTAAAAGTAACGTCAATTTTATATTCTAACTTTAGCTTAGATTTCCTTATTATTTCTTATTCCTTACAACATCCCT
>JAOUZG010023687.1:0-22551 GCA_026289955.1 Argiope argentata | reverse complement strand
GTGATGAAAATCTGATCTCCAGATACTAGAAAGTGTTTGATGAGAAATTGCAATTACTTTTTCCCCATTTTTAGCATCTGTTTAAAAATATCTCGATTTTCATCCTTTTGCTAGAATCTAAGTCAATATACTTTTAAGAGAGGATTAGCCCCCTAACAGGTTTATTTTTTCTGCTAGCTAATAAGATGACACCTTCTATTTTGAGATTATTTTCTTCTTTTGATCTGAATGGAAATCCATCGAATACTTGACTTATCTACGTATTCGAAGTCATTTTACTATAATCGCAATGAACGGTTTATTTTTTGTTTACAGCTATCAAAATTCGATAAATCGATGCACGTACGGCATAGGGCAAACCAGTTAAGTGGTTAATATCAATTTGGGATTCGAAATAGTTCTATAGTTCAAGGGGATAATATATAAAATCATGGCATACTATAGCAGCTGCAAAAAAATTAAAAAACAACAACAAAAGTTGTACATTGAAATGAACTGAGCAATGCTACATGTTGAGTCAAGTTCTGAAAATATAGTTGTTGATTTACGTTGTTAAGATTTAGCATTTCTGGCATAATTCAAAACTGTTCCTTCTGAATAACAGGTATTTTGTTTTTTATTCATCATAGAAAATTCTTCAGCTTCATTCAATACTTTCCTTTTACTTAAAAAGCAAAAGTTTATTTGAGTAATAAGCCCTTTTTTGTTGAAATTTAAAAAAAATATTTTTTTAACTTTCATTAAATTTATTGAATTATGATTTGATTTAAATGAGATGAATCATGAATTATACTATTATTTTAATTAAGAAACAAAAGCATAAGTCACAAAAATGTATTTCAATGTGATCTTGACTTCGTTTTGAAATTTGAATGCAGTTGCTTTAAGAAGAAAGATTTATATTTTTCTCTTATCAACGAAACTTAACAAAAATATGCGATTTATTTAAATAATCATGGAAGACGAGATAGAATTCTCTCATTTATGTTTTATTTATATTTTTTAAAGTAGGCATCTACGTTAATAAATCGATTTTTTTAGAATTAAAATTAATTTTATAATTTATATTTTAAATGCTTGACTATGTTTTTTTTTTAAAAAAAACTAAGTCTTAGTATCATGTGAGAACATGATGTTGTTTTGGTTAGGAGGTTTTAGTGTCTCCGAAATTTGAAGGCAAGAAATATTCGTTTTTTCATCGGTTCTTCTGCCAATATTGTTTAAGATATTTAATTAAATTTATTATCAATTGCTTTTTGTTTGTCATTTCTATGAAATGACGTAATCTTCAGGTTTGTTTGCGATTTCACTTCGCGATCAAAAGATGATTGTCTATTTTATATATATATATATTTATTTTTTGAATTCTCTTTCAGTTTTAACTATCGCACTTTTGTAAAACGCGACTTATATTTATCATCACGTCAGAACATGATGTGGTTTTGGGAATGAAGTTTGCAGCGTCAACACAAATTCGTAGGCAAAAAATAAAATTTTTATCTGCACGAGCATTTTGAAAAATCAGCTTTTAACAGCGCGATGCCCTTCAATTACAAATGCTCTGATTAAAAAAATGAGTTCATGACTACAACAAATAAAACCTAGAAAAATGTCATTTTGAGCACGTGATTATAGGAAATGAAATAAATAGGAAATGTGATATTTTTTAAAATAATAAATGCGAAACAAAGTTTTTTTTTGGATCGTTTGCGATACTAAAGTGACTCATTCGATGAAACGATTAAAACGAATAAAAATATAATTTAACTTGCACGGGCACGTGGTGCTTGGCCGTTTAAGAAATGATGTTCTGACTTCATACGTTGAAATATGCATAGCGGATTTTATTCAGATCTTTATTTGTGTTTACATTCGTGTTAATGCTGTTTTACATCTTCAGATGTTGTTTTCTAAAATGTAGGATTGGATAGACTTTTCTTAAGAAAAACTGCATAAATTAAAATAAAATTCATAATTTCTGTTCAAATTTGATACATTGATTATCTATATATGTTGCAGTTCCTGAATTAAAGAATAAGTAATCTATACCTTTAGAATTTTTTTATAGCGGTTTTAGTGCTTCTCAATGTAAAAAAAATGGGAAGTTTCGTGTTTTTTTTATCAGTTGAACATCTGTATTTAAAGCATTTATAAAAAAAAAGCTTGATTTTCAACTCGGAAACTATATAACAATCCCATTAATCTTATATAAAGAATTTTTAGCAAATTATTTCGTAGGCCTCTGAACTAGAAGACTTTTTCTTTATACATTATTTAGTCAAAAAAGCCCCTTTTCCACATTAAAAAAATAATAAGGATTAAAATGAAATCCGCTATGCGTATTTCAATGTATTATGTCAGAACATCATTTCTTGAATGGCCAAGCACCACGTGCTCGTGCGAGTTAAATAATATGTTGATTCATTTTAATGGTTTCATTGAATGAGTCATTTTAGTATTGCAAACGATCCAATTTATTGTTTAAAAAATATCACATTTCCTATTTATTTTATTTCATATAATCACGTGCTCAAAAGGACATTTTTCTCGGTTTTATTCGCTGTTGTCAACAACTTATTTTTTTAAATCAGAGCTTTTGTAAATGCAATGGTAACGCGTTATTAAAAGCTGATTTTTTTAGATGCTCGTGCAGATAATGAAATTACAATGTTTCTTCTACGGAATTTTGTTGATGGAACCCCCCCCCTCCCCAAACAACATCATGTTCTGATATGATTAAAAAATTACTTTAATTCATACTTAGACCAACAAAGAACAATTTTATTTTAATTACTTTTTGTTAAATAATTAGAATTAATATAAATAATTTTTCAAAGAAGTATTGATTTTCGCAATAATTGAACTCGCATTCTTCACCTTCACGTGAATCCTTGTATTTTACCGATTGAGCTATTGTCTGTTGATTTCAGTTTTCATTACAAATTGATAAAACTCTATTTACAGAATTAAAAATTAATTTAATTAATTAATTAACATTTGAGAAAACTGTATTAACATGAATGAGTCACTTTAATATTGCAAACGATCCTAAAAACTTTGGTATCTATTGTTTAAAAAAATATCCCATTTCCTGTTTATTTCATACCATCATCATCACGTGCCATCATTTTCATACATCATCACGTGCTCAAAATGGCATTTTTCTAGGTTTTATTTGCTGTAGTCATTAACTTTTTTTTATCAGAACTTTTGTAAAGGCAATGTCATCACGGTATTAAAAGATGGTTTTTTCGAGATGCTCGTGTAGATAATAAAATTTTTATTTTTCATCTGCGGAATTTTGTTGACGTTAGAAACCTCATTCCAAACACAGCGTTTTCTGACAAGATAAAAGAAAAACGTTGGCCTTTAATTTGTATATTTTGCAATATTTATAAGACTAATATTCCAAAATTGTAAGTTTTTGTTTATTTAACCAAAACTTCATCCCGAACTTACGTATTATCTTTCCTTTTTCAGAACGACATTCTAAACATGACCTTAAAGAATGCAGTTATTCTTTGTGCTTCAATGGTATTGATACTGTGGAATTCCCTGCATGAAATTTTACTTCCTTATATGGACGACGTTCTTCGCATTTGCAGAAGTGTTTACTCTTTTCATATGCTATTGGCGTACATAATGTTAATTCAATATGGTATGGTAATATTCTATAGATTTTTAATTCTATTACTTTTACGGTTTATTGACGTAATTCACTATAATTGAAAGACGAGAGTAATTGCTTTTATGAACTTTTTTACGTTGTGAATAATTATACGAGAGTGTTTGATATGGGTTTTACAAATTGTACGATTGTTTAATAAATTTCTTTAATAAACATGTTTTTATAGAATATTTTTTTGTCAATTTCTGAAATTTTATACAATTATCGAATGTACTGGAATAAATGGTAAAAGTGGAGTTTAGTGTACCCCTTGTTGCGCCAAGGCTGCCAAGTCGCCAATAAAGATGGTGGAGAAGTAAACAAACAAACAATTCCGACGGTTACCACTTCCCGCTATATCATTATTAATCTTTTATAAGTATTATTTTTTTGTATAAAGAACAAAATTAAAATCTTGAATCAATTTATTTTTAATTTAAAATTTTCATTAAGTGGTTATTCTTATTGAACTCAACCATTTTTAAAAGTACTGAATAAAACAAGCATTAGGGTTGTTAGAAGAATGTTGCTTTGGTTTGCCATATTGGCGACAAACTAGAAGGGGGCGGGGCGGTACACTAATCTTCACTTCAACCAAATAAATATATTGATACGAAATTTAAGATATAGTATCGGACTGGAAAATTTTGGTGGAAAAGTAGATATTTCTTAATATATAAGGTCTACGAAAATAGATTTACAATGAAATTCAAAAGAAATTAAACACTCATGATTAATTTAGGAAATCTGTTAATTCAAAATATAATATTGACAGACAAAGTAGATGTATACTATTATTAATTTATTTAAGCAGAGTCGCACAACTTGTAAATGTTAAATTAAAATAAATTGCTTATAGAAATAACTTAAAACTAGGATAATTCAATTTTATGAGTCAAAAAAAGTAAACACTTATAATTTTCTAATTTAAATGTTTTAATTTTATAGAAATGACATGTTTTTTTAGAGGATATTGATATACGTCTTATATTCTACCTAAATTTATGTAAATTTCTACAAAAATCGGAGAGATTGGTTTAGAATTTTACGTAATCTGCGATGGGGAAATAAGCAGTACTAGAATTGAAAACAAAAATTATAAATAAAGATTAAAATGAAATCTGCTTTCCATATTTCGATGTATCATGTCAAAACATAATTTTTCGAACGGCCAAGCACCACGTGCTCGTGCAAGTTAAATTATATTTTCATTCTCTTGAGTATTAAAAACGATCCAAAAAACTTTGTCTCGCATTATTTAAAAAATATCACATTTCCTGTTTATTTCATTTCATATAATCACGTGCTCAAAGTGACATTTTTCTAGGTTTTATTTGCTGTTGTCTATAACTTATTTTTTTAAAAAAATCAGAGCCTTTATGTATGCAATGACAACGCGTTATGAGAAGCTGATTTTTTGAAATACTCGTGCAGATAATAAAATTTCTATTTTTCGCCTACGGATTTTTGCTGACACCGTAAACCTCCTCCCCAAAACGTCATGTTCTGACATGATAATAAAATTGAAATTAAATAGTAAATCTTAACATGAAATAGAAAAATCTACTTTTTGAAGCAAATGTACAATGAAGAAAATTCCTGACAATATTCAAACACAGACATATTGTAGAATTTTTGAGAGTAGGAAGATTTAGGAAGGAATTACTGACATAGAAGGGAGAGTGTTAATATGATATACCAATGCTAATCCAGATATAAATATTTAAATATCTCATTTCATATATATTAACAAAGACAATAAGCGCAAGCTTTACAAGGAGAACATTTCATAAATATGGGTTACATAACATAACGCCATCCTGTGCCCCCGGTGCCTATAACACTAAGTTATCTAACCAGTTGGATGGGCACAAGATGGGAGAAAGAGAAAAAAAAATATTAAAAAAGGAAAAAAAGACGACACAACATTCAGGGATTTCCAGAGAGAATGCCATCGCTGTCGAATCTTACACGAATCTGTCCAATTTTTTCTGAAGTTATAACTGGATAGAGGGGACAAGAATACTCAAACAAATGGTGATTATGGGTCGAACTTACAGGGGAATTAGATTACCAACTGAAAAGGGGGAAAATTGACAAATGAAATTGTGAACGTATGTATGACAAATATAAACAATCCCTATAGAGTCAGAAATACGTAGCATCCATCCGGGGCCTGGGGTCTTGATTTCCATTATGAGATCTGCACTTTTGAGGGACTTTTGAAGTTGTAATTTTCGTTGATTATCACAAGGGGAATTCTTGTCTCAACTATTGTAGGTCTTGAAGAGGTCTTGGTATTTATGAATGTGGTTTTCTATGGAATGGATTTTGCCGCGTGAAAGGGTATTCGATGCAACTCTCTTGCACAGTTCTTCTTCGAGACTTCTTTCTGGCTTTCTCATGTGCCATGAGGGAGTGAGAAGGCATTCTGTGGCGCGTTGAATTAGAGATCCTATCTCCCCACAGCTACAGCAAGGAGAGTTGGCTAGATGGAATCAGTGTAGGTATGTCGGGAATGGGCCGTGTCCAGTGAAGAAAAGGACATTCGCTCTGTCCCAGTTGGCAGCGTAGAGAGAAACTTTCGGTATTATGTTATATGTGGAACGGCCTGTTTCATCTTCTTCCCATTCCTTTTGCCATCTTGCCGTCATACCGATTTGGAGGATGGTCTCCAGATGAGATGTTGGAAGCTTCATTAGATTCCGATCTTCATTCGCACTAGCCGCTGTTTTGTCTAGTTTGTCTGCCGCTTCATAGCCTACATGTGCCTTGATCCATGAAATTTTAATATGAGGATTTTCAAGAAGAAGGGAGAAGGTATCTCTTTTAACATGGGTTACATGGCAGGATTCCATGTAAATTTGAATCTTTTTATTTTGATTTTTGGAATAATATTTTATTTAGTCATAAGAAAGAAATTGAATTGTTTAGAGCACAGAAGTTGAAAAATCTAGCAATAAGTATTCAGTTAAAACAATTAAACTAGAGGGTGGGTCTGATATGATACGGGAGTATAAAAATCTCAAAGGTTGTGAAATATTGGTTACTCTATCGTATTGGGAAGAATTTGGACCATTCTCCACAGTCACTGGATCTAAATGGGCTGGCAATTTAAAACCGCCACCCGAAGACTTTCCGTATGTGTGGTGGTTGGAGCACGTTAGATATGTCTTGGTAACGAAGTTCTCCATGTCTGGAGTAATACCACTGAGGATACTGTATCAGAGGGGATCGTTCTCTGCTCCAGATCTAAATTACGATTTATGGCTGAAGGAATAAAATGCATGAATGAAGTCCACCCCGTAAAATGGGTCTGTGACACGTTTGATTTCTTCTTTCTTTCTTTTTTCTTTATCTATTTTATCATTATTTCTGACCTCGTACCTAATTTTTTTTGTTTTTTACAACATTTTTCCGAAATTTGTAATCTTAAATTATAAATCTGCTTATGTGAACTAGTATAAGTCTTCAGTATCTATCCAATAGTTAGTTTAATTAGACAAAGCCACTTCTCATTTAAATTTCAAATAGCTCACTGCCTTTAGCTTTCTGTAATTCAAAATTAAAATCTCTTATTTAATTCTAACCAATAAATGTGTGACGTCGAACAACAGTCACTTTCATTATATCTTCCACTTCATGCTCATTACACTGTTTAAATAACCAGGTGGGTATAGTTGCAGGGGCATGAAGCGGTGCTCTGTTTATAGAGGGGATCGTTCTCTGTTCCAGATCTAAATTACGGTCTGTGGATGAATGAATGAAATGCATGAATGAAGTTCGCCTCTTAATATGGGCTTGCGACATGTGTTAGCTAAAAGTCAGACTTCTGCACTCGGGGTGTTCAGGGGTAAATACTCTTCGAAATTTTTAAAAATATTTCACTTAGATGCATTAAAAATCATAAATTCCTTAGTCATCAATAAACAGTAGAACGAAAACGAAATTCTTTTTTTTCTAAGCTTTTATGTAGTTTATTTTTCTTGTTTCTAAAGACTGAATTTTACAATTCAATTTTAACTCGATTACATTCAAATTCAATAGCAAGATTATAATTTTTTCTGGAGTTGTGTGGTTGATGACGATACGTAATAATATTGCAGCTTCAGATCTGAATTAACTTATCTGTTAACTTTGTTTCCTTAACCCTTCTTTGCATGATGGTGGAAATTTCCATCATTATATTTAGTCAACAAAAAAGGTACTCAAAACCCTTGTACTGTAAATTTGTTGTTGCTGGCAACTTTTTAAGCGACTATTGCGTACAAAAAAACGCAGTTGTCAAAAAATAGCAAACGTCACTGTCAATTACCAGGCCTACAACTTGTCATTCCGCTGTTTGTTGTGACTGGAAGAAATGAGCGAGATTTTAAATTGTTTATGGAAATTGATTTATTATTAATAATAATTAATTAATTAAATTATCATACAGAATAAAAAAGATTTAGTAAAGAATATTTTTTTATTTCTTTAGTACTGAGCTAAATATGCGACAATGCATGATGATGTAAATTTCCATCATATTGTTTTTTACATAATACATATTTTTATTTACACCAAGATTTTTTTAAATATTTTTCCTTTAATCTAGAGCATTAATTACATCACCCTGATTTTTTTTAAAAAAAGAAAAAATCATGCAAAGAATGGTTAAAGAGTGAAGTCATTTTGTAGAGAATGTGATAAACGTTCGTTTTTATAACAAAAAAAAAGTACAAAATTTACGTATATAAAAAAACTTAAAATTTTATGATTATACTAAATATTGGAGGCCATGATTTTAATCTTCACATGGATAGAAATAGAGCAGAATTATGTTAGATTTTAACACACACGCACAAATCCAGGCTACAACAACTGTTAAATCGTTGAAATTAAATTTAAGAAAAAAAAAAATAAGACAATTTTGGGTTTGCCTGAGAGGGAGGGTCTGACTTTTGAAAAAAAATCAGTCACTGCACATGAGCATAACGATAATCAGCATAACCTAATTAGTGAGACAAAAGGTTAAATGATATTTCATCTTAACGATTTTTTTCTGAAAACAGAAAAAAAAATTATCTTTACTCAGATTTTCTAGATTTATTGTTTCCAACAACCACCCGTTATACCGGGATGGCCTGGTCGGTAGAGCGTTGGACTCCTACTCCTTAGGTTACGGGTTCGAAGCTCACTGGCCAAAAGAATCCCCGAGTGTGTGACGATTGGTGCTTGTTAAATTTGTTCGTGGTTGCAAAGTCCTCCATATCGAGAGTAATATCACTGGAGTACTGGGTTAGATGTGATCGTTCTCTGTTCCAGGTCTAAATTACGATCTGAGTTGTATGAATGAATGAATTTACATGAATGAAGTCCACCCCCTGAAAAGGGTTGTGGTGTGAGTAGCCAAGTCGTACTCTTGGCCCTAGATGGAACTACTTGTAAAACAAAGAGTTGCGCATTTCTTAGGCATAAAATTTGCTGATCATATCAGCGGAAGATTGTCCATTAGTCACAACACACAACCCGTTATAAAATTCTTAATATTGATAAAAATATATAAAACGTTTAAAAAATTTTGTTTATCGATTCAATTATTTTATTTACTTATACTTCATAGAAAAATTCAGTACAGAAAGCGGTTTTAGAGTATCGGCTAAAAATTCTGCAACTGGTGATGCCAACTAATACAAACAATTTACAATAGTAAATGACAGATAAGTTATGGTATTGTGTGGCAGTGCTTCAAAAAACAGACTTTCATTGATAAGTGGCAAAAATTCGCACTAGAATATTATCAGAAAGCATATTTGCATTCTATTGTTTGATAGTATTTTACGCTCACGTCAATGGCAGACACGTAGCTTTTTACCATTTGTTTACGTGAACATAGGGTCACCTGCTTTGATCCATTTCCCGCCTTTAAATAGATAAATATATTCGTTTTCGGCATAGTTCTTACGAGGTCAACTACTGCACAACAATGGAAGGCCAAGCGTATCTCAGGAACATCACGTGATCCTAACCAGAAAATTGCAAATGGTTGTCTAATCGGGCCAATTCTTAACATTGTCCAATGGCAGTCATGGGATCTTCCTGAAGTAGATGTGAACTTTTAACGTTTTAACACATAAGAGCAATATTATCAAGATTGCAATTGTTATTGCGATTTCCTTTCCGCATGAAATGACTACTAAAACAATCAAACATTGGATCAAGTTTGATTGACTGCATCACTTGCTACTCCAAACAATATAAACATTCTCCTCTGCAAGTGACGAATCATCACTCAAAAGTTGGGTTAAACTCTTGAATCAAGATTTTAGATACCGTGGTGCAACGGCTTAGCTGGAATTTACTTGGAATAGCCGTTTACTTAGTATATAATTTAACGGTCATAATGACTGGGGTTTCTGTACTGAAAAACATTGTCAAGTTTGATTGATTCCATCACTTACTACTCCAAATAATATAAACATTCTCCTCTGTAAGTGACGAATCATCACTCAAAAGTTTGGTTAAACTTTTGAATCAAGATTCGAGATACCGTGCTGCAACGGCTTAGCTGGAATTTACTTCGAATAGCCGTTTACTTAGTATATAATTTAATTGTTGAGAAGACTGGGGTTTCTGTCATAGAGAAAACGTTGTGGAATTGAAACTTCTAGCAAAATTCTCCATAAACATGCATATACAGCATTTTAAAATACTTAGAGACATACACTTCTATGCATTTATAGGACATAACTCCTGCACACTGACAAATACTAAAAGATAAAAGGTTTGTTAAATAGATATTTTATTTATGAAATAATGGGCGTTAAATATACTTACCATTGATTCGTTAAGGCTTAAAATATCACTGAATGTTAACTGATATATATACTTACCATTTCATTTTAAATAATTTAAAATTAACTTATTAACTTTTGTTTATTTAGAAATCATGGAATTGCTGGAAACTGAATAATGTCTCACATTTAAATTGGAAGCTGATTTTGCATTTGATAGTTCGGTTAGTCTGATCATTACTTTTCATAAAAATAAAATTGTTGCAGTTTGATGTTATTTTATTAATAACATCTTTACCACGTTTTGCGTTAAGAAATAAACTAAAATGTCATTAAATAGAGTTTTCAAATAATGAACTCATTAAAAATGATATAAAAATAGGCATAAAATCCTTTAAGGAAGATTGCGAAGAAACTCCTAATGGAGTTAGTTTATACAAGTGCCAACTGGGTCAAATGTTTATTTTTAAAAATGAAGGTTGAATTAAAATGAAATTAATAACAATTCCTAGTAATAAAATATAAGAATATCTTCGGCATGAGGAACGCAGAACAATGGTATTTCATTTCTGAAAACATTTCCATGAGTTAACATTAACCACTTCACATACAATGACGTCTCTGACACGCTCATCGAATTATTGAATTTTTAAATTTAAATCTGCAATTAAGTGAAAGTATTCAGTAATTTAAAATTCAAGAATCCCTTAGAAACTTTTCAATATCTTAAAAGTTTGTTACAATATTAAAAGAATTAAAATAACAGTAAATGTTCAAGATAGGATGTGTCGTTTAATTGGAAAGTTAAAAAAAAATCGTATGTCAAGTGGTTAATGACGAGCGTCGGAATTTAATGTTATTATGAAACCTTTGCACCGCGAACAAATTATAGTTGGTCATTTTCAAGCCTGCGGACATACCTGTCAGCAATTTAAGCCGATTGAGCGTCTCTTGTTTTTCAGTTGCGCCAATTAGGGCCAAGAATACGGCTTACCTACTTCATGCGCTACGTTTGCTTATACAACCTCTTTTTACATGAAGCACATTCACACACCTCACACATAGAACACAGATAAAGAACAACCATGCCCGGACCGAGACTAGAACCAGGGACGCCCAGAGCCCTTTGAAGACATGCTACCACTATGCCAAGATACCCTATGCCAAGAACAGGTAATAATAGGAATACCTACCAATTTTGAATTTAAATGGCATTTAATTATGGACAATGTATTTCTGACTATTAAGGTAACTCAATCGAGCATTAACCCTTTATTTACTGAATTATGTTGCCATCAATTTTCCATTTTCATTTTTGCACCAGTAGTTAAGTTTTCTTGCCGAGTAATCCCAGAGAACCCAAAAGAAAAATTTTAATCAACTGAAAATTTTTAATTAATTAATTTATTAAATATTTTTCATTCCTATTTTTAGCTTATATTAACACTTTGGTGACCGGCAATTTTATACAGAAACTATGTCATGTCACCGGCTACTTTTTTGTAATTGAATATGAAAGTAAAACGTTCTAAAAAAACTCCAAAGAATTTTGTTGAATTGGAACATCAAAAAGTTCTTCGCCGATGCGTTCCGTCATGGTTGAAATTTTTGGAATTTTACTAAAATTCTAATAAAAATGTAAATACTAGGAAAAGTAATTTTTCTGTTATAGAGCAGACAAGACTAAACTCGATACGCCAAGTTTTTGCAATGTTCTATATCGCTCTCTGTGTTATAGATTGAAACAGATAATGCAAGTGCAATGACGAGTTAACTCGTCGCCGGTCAGCAAAGTGTTAACTTCTTGCTATTTGGGTTACATTCTTCATGTTTATAAGAATACCATCGTCAAAAATAGTCATATTACGAAGATGTAATCCAGTTTTAAATGGCATTTTTAAGTACAGACAGTAAATATAGCGCTAAGCACCGATTGCCCTAATTATTATTTAAAAATATTTTTTTTAGGCTTGATAAAAAATATATATTTCAAATAGTAAATGTATATATATATAATATACCAGAGAAATATAAAGAACAATTTTGTGCAATGAATAAGTTTATAAAGCGAAATTCAGATCCAAATATCCTACTAGAACTAGGTTCAAAAACGAAACCAACTAAAATGTCCTTTGAATACCCATTTACGTAACACATATCGGTGATCATAAACAGAGTATATTACAAATTATAGAGTAAACTGCCTGGTACTTAAAAAAACATGTCACAGTTGCAGTTAGAAATTGTATTAGTAACTGATAATGTTAACTTTGATAAAGAAGACATGAAAGTAAAACTATTCGTTAAAATGGAATTTTATTTATAGGAGATAAACTTACGTTTTACAGATAACAGCGCAATAGCAATTTAACGATTGAGAAATAGGAGGTTGGTCAGATTAGAGTGATTTTATCAAGATTTTATTTAAGAAAGTAAGTTGTTTTAAATGATTTTTATTATACTAGTTAAACTTATTGTCTTATGATTTCTAAGTCTAACGAAATGGGTTAGTGTTATGTCTTTTATGATGATATGTGTTTGCTGTTAATAAATTCCATATGATTCCGAACCCTGTTCAAAGTGGAGAGATTATCTGCTTGCTCATTAATTAATCATGTGATTTCCATAATATTTTATGCATTAAATTAATTAAATAATTTTCACATTTAAAAATAATTTTAAATTTTTTAAAAAAATCTATTAATTTGAAACATAAAACTTTTTATACTTTTGTGAGAATTGGAATTATAAATATCCCAATATGGAACGTGTCATCTAATTCAGATTGTGATATTGATATTTATGTAAAGGAATTAATAATCAATCAATTTGAAGGATAAAAATAACTCTGGGATTCCTAATTATTGTCGATCTTTTTATATATTTGTATGCATTCGAATAACATTCTCAAATAGGACGCGTCATCTAATTCAGAACGTGGCATTGATTTGTATATCAGGGTATTAATAATCAATCAATTTGAAAGATAAAAATCACTTGGGGAATTCATAATTAGCTTCGATATTTTTACATTTTTGTGTAGATTCGAATAATATCTCAAAATAGGATGTGTCCTCTAATTCAAAACGTTGCGCTGATTTGTATACGAGGAGTTAATGATCAATCAATCCATTAAAAAGATAAATATCAATTTGACATATTTAGTTTCAAAATTTAAGCTGATCTACATTTTGGATGCTGAACCCATCTACAAAAATTAAACCTAACTTTTTGCTTAATATACTTATTTTATCTTTTACATTTAGAAAACAGTACGGACAGATATCTTTTGAATATGCTTCGATTAAAATGTAATAAAATCTCAAATTTAGTGCACAGATCACATACTAAATTTCCTCCTTTCATTTCAAAGTGTTCCTTTGTCACCGTGCCCACAAACAAACAGGAATTGATTCGAAATTATGTTAATTAGACGCAGGGAAATATGAAATGTAAAAAATTCTTCACAAACGTAATTTTTGTCATGTCAGAACATGATGTTGTTTTGGGAATAAGGTTTTTGGCGTCAACAAAAATACGTTGGCGATAAATAAGCATCTTATTATCTGCACGAGCATCTAAAAAAAAACCAGCTTTTAATAACGCATTGCCATTGCATTTACAAAAGGTCCGATTCAAAAATAGAAGTTAATGACTACAGCAAATATAACATAGAAAAATTGTCATTTTGAACGCGTTATTATAAGAATTGAAATAAATAGGGAAATGAGATATTTTTTGGAAACAATGCATGCGAGACAAAGTTTTTTTTGGATCTTTTGCAATACTTAAGGGACTCCTTCAATGAAACCATTAAAATAAATAAAAATTTTAATTTAACTTGCACGAGCACGTGGTGCTTGGCCGTTCAAGAAATGATGTTTTGACAAGAAACATCGAAATATGCATGGCAGATTTCATTTTAATCTTTCATTTAATTTTGGGCTCTCTTTCACAGAATGACTCATTAACCCTTTATTCTTTTCCCTGATTTTCAGAACTTGACGAAGCATGGATTCGGAGAATTTGATGATGACCGCTTTGCTTGTCTTTTCGTTCGAAGGACTGAGGATTCTGTACAGCTGTGTGACGGACACTCCTCTATTCTTGACCACAGTGGCGCATTTCTTCCTGGGATTCTTCTTCATATTTCTTGGAATGTGTTATTTTGTATCGGGAGGCGCCCATTTCTACATTTATTGTATAGATTCATAGAGCCATATTCAAAATGGCTGCATTTTAATTAACTTTTGTCGTATTTTTTGAGACTTTTAAGAACTGACTTGTGCAAAAATGGAACTACCCTCAAATTGCACAAAATGGGACCGAATTTTTTTACTTAAAGCAGGAAATATAGGAGATATTTTTAAACATTATAAGAAGTTTATATTGACGATAATAAATATTTTTAATTGACCGAAATAAATCTTTTTTTTGTGTGTATTAGAAGAATTAGAGTTCAAGCATTCTATTATTTTTATATTGATTATTTTTCGAACTTCAAAGGGTTAATCCTCTGCAGTTCATAAAATAATTAGATGCAAAACTATTCACCTAATACAAAGATTTGTTTATTGTTATGAAAAATAAATATATATATATAATTCTTTTAAGTCGAATTTCTCTGAAAATTTAATCTACATCTCTTAACCCTTATGTAGGCGTTTTAAACAATTAAATTTGAAAAATAAATGAATAAAACGTCAAAATGACGCACAGTCTTGAATGTCGAGTCACACTCGACCGCAAAGGGTTAATGACTTGTTTCAGTGAGATCGTTGGCTATTTTGTTAGTGCTTCAATACCTCACTCAAATTATTGAAGTGAAACAACTACACCTTTTCTTTTTCGACTGGGATATCTCTTATAACAATTTTTGTCTCAAGGACAAATGTTATGCTGTTGGTTGAAGCAGGAGAATTCGAGATTGATACATTTCTTAAAACAAATTTGTTGTTGTTGCTGTTACTTATGACACTTTTCAAGCCCGCTGACAGTCCTGTCAGCCATTTAAACCGAATGAGGGTCTCTAGTTTTTCAGCAGCGCCAACTAGGACCAAGAGTAAACTTGGCTACACACACATACGTCACAATCCTTTTTACGGGAATAAACTTTATTCATACATTTCATTCATTCAACAACAGATCATAATTTAGATCCTGGACAGAGAACGATCAGTCTTGAACCACAATCCTCATTGTTATTTCTCTGATATGGAGGACTTTGTGACCACGACCGATTTAATGTGTGCCATCCACCACACACACGAAGAGTCTTCGCCCGGCGGGTTCGAACTCGCAATCCAAGGAATGCAAATCCAACGCCCTGCCAACCAGGCAGACCCGGCCCAAAACAAATTTGTTTGTTAGTTATGCATATATTAAAGTATAGAAGGCTCTTTTCCCTTTTCAGAGAACCATAACTTAAAATATTAATGAAAATAATTCTAAAGAAGTAGCTATCAAAGGATCAATCATATTTCTTGACAAATGATTCATTTCCCCTTGTCTCCATGTTATCGAGATAGAAAATGTTACATTTTCTAAATTTTTTCTTTAAAGTAATAACAATAAAGAAAAAAAACTAAATAAAAAACGTAAAGATCTTCCATTTCTCATTAAAAGTTGCCTAATTGAATTCAACTAAGCTAATCTTAAAGTTTTGATCTAATTTATCTTACATGGCGTTGGCGAGTTTTCTACTTCACTAAGCAAGGAATATTGTTAATATTCAAGATTTCGCCATTCTGACCCTTCTTTCCAAAACTTTACATTTCTCGCCAAAGCTGATGTCTTGACGGAACACTAATAGAACAAAATTAGATAAACAGAGAATACAAAGTTTAATAACGAATAGAGCAGAAGGTATTAGAATATCGAAGAGTACAAGAATGTTGCTGTTCACTAATTATTTTCAAAGATTTTATAACTACATTTTGGGGTAAGCTTAGAAATATTGAAGTGAAAGGTAATTAAATTTGCAGCAACAAGAACAGATTAGAACAGACTAGATGCTAATAGTCTTCAGGATGTTATAGGGGAAGGTACTTCAAGTGACCATCCTCATTGGCCTGCAAAATTTCAAGTCGATGGACAGTGTGCTCAAAAGCAGCTCTTAACTGATCAGTTTTGATGCTTTGCACATGAAGTGTTTTGGAGTTCTTTAAGTTGTAGCGATTGAATGTCGCGGTACGAACCTGCGACGTTTGGGCCTGTAGCCGAGTAACATACCCATCAAGCAAAAGGGACCCTTCAGCTCGAAGGATATTATCTGGCTTATAAGGCTAACGCTACAAAGTCATCCAATGTCAACGCCAGATACCGTCTTCATTACAGGCAGAAACATCGACATAAAATTGCCGGATTGCCATAATTAGTGGTTTAGCAACTCATTGGCGATGACTTTAAATTTGGCTATAAAGTTGGACGGTATAATACGTAAGTAACCATAGAGTTTCCTCTTAGCAAGCATGCAAATCCAGACATTTTTTTCTCTTAGAATTGACAGCTTTTCCAAGTTTTAAAATTTATTACTTGTAATTCTGTTTTTGGATTGCTAATATTGTTTCTGTGTTACCTTTTGATCATTTATTGTGTTAAATTTAATATTTTCTGGAAAAAGCGCCCTCTGTTGGACATGATGGAACATTTTTTTTCTTCGAAATTCCGTGAGCGTAACTCGTGTTTAGTAAATACAACAAATTTCGCTGAAATCCATTAATCCGTTTGCGATACTGTTTATAGGAGAATTTCGACTATACCACCCTGTACTTGTAATGATCGTAGCGACATCTGTATTAATTATCAATCAGTCAATCAATCAAAAAATTCTTCCTTTCTACTTTCTGTTTATATTCTGCCAGGAAATCCCTGTCGTGATATAACCGTATGATGTACGTTCAATGAACGAGCGAATGATGATAGTTGTGCATATATAAGAGATTATTTTTCTAATTACTTCTGTATTTTTTCAAAGAAAATATTCTCAAACAGCTCTATATTTATTTGAGATTTTTTTGATCCTATTATAAATCATCCAAGATTATTTCAAAATTATAAAGAACTGCCAATGGGAAATTGAAGTGTGAATGCGTCTATATCTCAAATTTCTTGAGAGCAGCACGGCTAATTACAGCTTTTGACCAGAAAATATAAAAATATATTTAATATTTCGTACATAATTCATTTTGTAGGTTTTTTTTATAGTTTTGTGTTCTCAAAACGCAGTTATTTTTCATGATTTTTGATTTTACTCTCTCAAATTTGTTCCGACGCCATTGCTATATTTCTCATTTGTCCTTGATCATAACTGTGACTTAAAAGAAGTTGAATAGATACGATGAGGTAATTTGATTGGTCTGTCATTACGTCATTGTATAATATCCAATGTAGAAAATTTACTGCGTAGTTGTATTTGTGTGGTGTTTGTCTCTGATTATGCTGTCAATAAAGTTATTTTAATTAGTAAGAAATGAGCACATCTATTTCTAATAATCGGGCCAAAGATATTTGCAAACCTGTAGGTTACAGTTGTAACACATACATTCTTAATTTCTTTCCTTTTCTTTTCAACCGCTTAATTTTTTTTCTATCTAATGAAATGACACCTTCCATTTTTCAATATTTATTTTGATTCAAATGGAAATAAATACTTGATTTATCTATTTATTCGAAGTAATATTAATATTGAATTATAATCGTTATGAATAGTTGTTTTTTTGCTTAAATCTATGCACATACTATATATAAATCTATGTATATATGGGATACGGACAAAAAGATAAGCGGTTAATTCACTTTTTGAATAAAATTACGATAATGTTCTGAATCTTAAGCTTCGGTGTAGTTAATTCTACGAAAAGATCTGCTGTGGGTATCATAATACTATCCACATCTTATTTTAAAATTTTGTTCTATTTTTTTACGGATAATTTATATTCCAACAGCAGAATTTATAATAAAAAAATGAATTATTGCTTAATTGGCCAACTTAGAACAATTAAGACCTAGATTTTAAGTGTGGTTCTCAAAATCAGAAAGTTAAGTTCATTTGTAATAAATAAGTAAATAAATAAAAATAAGTAAGTATATTATAAGTAATAATAAAGTAAGATGAGATATGAATTATTTTAAAAGTTTGCATGTTAATTTTATGAAATTCTGTTATTTTTGACAACTTTATTCAATTTTTTATAGTATTTCTGTCTATAAAATAACATTATTTGATTTTTTTGAATACTATATTTTATTTCTGCTCTTTTTTTAGGATCATATAGTGTGCTATAAGTGAATCATGGATTTGTTTGACGTACGTTTGGAAGCTGCAAAAATAATACTTACTATTGCCATTGTTATGGACATACTTAAACTTCTACCTTTTATGTTAACATGTTCGAAAAAAGCTGTTGGAAATGTCATTTCAGCGATTTTTTTACCTACATCCTGTTGAATACTTTTTTGAATGTTTTGAGATTATTGAAATTAATGCAGCAAAAGCGTTGAATACTGTTGCTGCAAAATGGATTTGGATATGCTTCAATTTAACTATTGATTCATTTTTTTCTTATTCTTACAATATTTTTGTTGTATATATTTATTTTTCAGCATACATGAAATGATAATGTTCTGACCTATTGCATTAGCCACGGTAACTATGGAAGTAGTTCTGTTTGCTATTTCATAGAATTAGCTATTGAGGATAAATATATTGCGGACATTTGTTTCGGAGTAACGTTGAAAAAAATGAATGTGTAATATTTCATAGATTGTGCAAAATTCTTTTATTTCAAGAGATTTTGTTACTTCTTTGTGTTTCAGCAAAATATCTTAATAAATATTTTGATGTTAATCCATGTGTACAATAAATACTTTAATGTCCCTTTGTTTCATTTTAAAGCATACACCATCCGCATATTCAATTGTATTCATAAATAAACGAATACAATGAATATCTAATTTATATGTGAAGAAGTTACACTTAAGAAATTAAATTACAGCGTTTTTAAAGCGGAACAAAAGAGTAAAATAATTTCAACCAGTTACATACACCTTTTATTTACTGCTTTCTAGAAAAGTACCTGTTTTCTTAAGCTTCAAATTACAGATTGCAGAGCGTTCTAAATTCTTAAAATTAAAAATTAATTTAGAATTCCATCGGATTATTTATTCTTTTAGCTTCATAACACATATTACGAACATTGCCAGATTCCAATAGGTTTACAATTGATAATCAACTATTATGCAAAAAATTAACGACATAAAATTAATGAAAATATGTTTATCAAAGAAAAAATCGTTTGCTTTTAATTTTTAATAATATTATAATTGAAATAAAAATAATGGCAGTTATAAAATGTTTGAAAAGGAATCGTCTGCTAAATGTTTATTAGCAGATTTATATTATGATATAGCCGGCTTGCTGGCACAGGGGTAGCGCGTCTGCCTCGTGTTCAGGAGGTCCCGGGTTCGAGTCCTGGTTCGGGCATGGTTGTTATTCTGTGTGCTATCTGTGAGATGTGTGAATGTGCCCCCCTGTAAAAAGGGGTTGTGCAAGCGAATGTGATGAGTGAGTAGCAAAAGTCGTACTCTTGGCCCTAGTTGGCGCTACTTGAAACAAGAGACGCTTCATTCGGCTTAAATCTGCTGCTGGGTCCAGCAGCGAGCTTGTCCATAGGCAAGTGCCATTAGAAACAACAACAACAATATTATGATATTTACCGAACACACATTGTTCTTAAAATTTGAGATTGCGCATTTTTTTATTACTATTTCATGTATTTTAGACATTTTCAAAATATGGCATATCAAGTCGGTAATCATAATTTTTATTCGATTACAAACTTTGTACAGAACAATCGAATCAGAAAGCGAATTAATATTCCATTGTCATTCATTTCTGAATTGTGTTTAAAATTACAAAACTCTATCTCATTGTGAAGTTAGTTTAAAATTGATTGCAAAATATGAACTAAAAAGACACAAGAGGAAACAAGTTAATATAAACTTTTTAAAATAATAAAACTATTTTATTTTGAATAATAATCTATTGAAACGAAACGAAACCATAGCAGAAAGTAGAAATTGAGTGAATCAATCCTTAACAATCTTATTGATTTTCAGTTTTAAATAATCTTATGCCGGGTTTCCACTCGACAAGGCATAAGACAGCAATTAGACTGCGCATGTGTAGAAAAGGACTGATTTATGTTTGCCACAATTTCATAAAATAAAATTCAAGTATTCCATGCTTGGCTATAAATTTCTGTTTTGGCGTCGCTGAATTTATCTTTTTCACAACATATTGTTTTAAAACGAAGGATATTTACACAAGGAAACATTGCAAAATAAAAAAAAAAGATTAAAAAGAAATCTGCTATGCATATTTTAATGGATCATGTGAGAACATATTTGATTCATAGATTTCTCAAATTTGGTTCATGGATACTCTTAAGCTCATTCTAGGGATTAAATACCAAATAACTCACCGAGAATGGCACAGTAGATTCAATAAAAATGCTCCGGTTTTCTGGCACAGAGGTAGCGCATCTCCCTCGTGTTCTGGGAGTCCCGGTTCGGGCATGGTTGTTCTTCTGTGAGATGTGTGACTGTCCCTCTCCCCTGTAAAAAGGGGTTGTGCAAGCGACTGTGATGAGTGTGTGACTATATTCGTACTCTTGGCACTAATTGGCTCTACTTGAAAAAAAAAAAGGGATGCATATCTTCGGCTTAAAATCTGCTGATGTATCAGCGGGGCTTGTTCATGGCAAGTGCCATAAGTAACAACAGTAAAAATGTTTCATTTCCCTTTAAAGGTTAATATTACGTGACAATAGCATGCCATTGTTGTATAAGGCGTTCTCTGGTATAGCACTTTTGTTAGAGGGTGAACGGGAGATTTTTTGGGGGACCATTCACACAGGTTTTCAAACTGAGAAAATACAGTATATATCTAATGCAACTGTTGTCATGAAATTAAAGCTTTGTTTTAAAATTAATGAGTAAATAAAATAAAAGATGTTTGCAAATTGACTCATGTACTGGAGAAAATATATGTTGTTATTGTTATTTATGGCACTTGCCATGGGCAAGCCCCGATGGTACATCAGCAGATTTTAAGCCGAAGATATGCATCCCTTTTTTTCAAGTAGAGCCAATTAGTGCCAAGGGTACGACTTTAGCTACGCACTCATCACATTTGCTTGGACAGCCCCTTTTTACAGAAGAGAAGGACAGTCACACATGTCACAGATAGTACACAGAAGAACAACCACGATAGGACTTGAACCTGGGACACCCAGAAAACGAGGAAAATGCACTACCTCTGTGCCAGAGAGTTGGCAGATATGTATTATCATCAATAGATTCATTTAATCTAAGCTACATGGTTTTATATGAAGAAAACATGATCCATAATAAAATAGCAAATATGCTGATCACTTTTAACAATTTAGGAGTTCACTATTATTGACAGAGAATCAAAATATATATATTTAGATGCGACATGAAGCTAGCCAATTCTACAGAGTCTGAGTCATCATTCACCTAACATAATACTTCCGAAGACAAATAATTAGAGGATGTGAATCCATAATAAAACGGCAGAGGGTTCTATTTATCGTAATGCTTTGATTTTTATTTAATTTCCTCTGTTTTTTTTCGGATTTTTTATGAATGTGTGGCGTAGCATGGCCAGTAGCATAAAATTAATCCAAATCAAACATATAAACCCCAAAAGAGCCAAAAAATTACTCAGTTTTTGCTCAGATTTTTTTATGATTCGAATTTTTTATGTATGTGGGGCTATTGTAGTCAAATGGGGACCTTGCTTCTTAAAAGTAATCCAAATCAAACAAATATTCTCCAAAAGAGCCAAAAAATTACTTAGTTTTTGCTTAGATTTTTTTATGAATCGAATTTTTTATGTATGTTTGGCTATTGTAGTTAAATGGGGACCTTGCTTCTTAAAATTAATCCAAATCAAACAAATAATCTCCAAAAGAGCCAAAAAATTACTCAGTTTTTGCTTAGATTTTTTTAGGATTCGAATTTTTTATGTATGTGTGGCTATTGTAGTCAAATGAGGACCTTGCTTCTTAAAATTAATCCAAATCA
>JAOUZG010023683.1:0-11852 GCA_026289955.1 Argiope argentata | reverse complement strand
TTTTAAATACTGATTAAGATGATGGGTGAAGGATCAAGGAAATTTCTTGACTCTCGACTGACTTTATTACTTTCGATTTTAATAATAACTAACGACGCTTATGCTACTTTGGATTTAATTATAATTAGAGTTATTAGTACTCAAGTTCCCGTATTGAAAGCTATTTTGGGAAAGAGACGAAGTCGTTGTCTGCTGCTATTTGAGTTCGAATGAGATCGTATTATCAAGCTACAACCCGATGGAGGTTCTTCCCTCAAATTTTTATTCTTTTCTTTAGACTTTTATTTTGTTGATGGTCAGTAATACTAATGACGACATAAATAAAGGTACTTATGAAGACACTGGTGAATTGTGAAAAAAGGAAAATTGACGAAGCTATCTAAAACAAAATTTCGTCAATCATACTTTATGTATCTTTGAGATTTCATTCATTAATTCAAATGACAATTTCCGAATTCTGTTATCCTTATTAAAATTCACAGATATTTTATATTCTTGTAAATCGATAAGTTGGAACAGTGATTTTGTTTGAATAAAAGTTCATGTAAATGTAAGAATAATTTACAAATAATCTGTTCCTTTTCATGAAACTGAGCACACTTTCCAAGTTGTTAGTGTACCCTCTACTTTTTTCATTTCTGGGGGTCTGCGGGGAGTGTACTCTTTAAACGCATCAAATTACTGTCTCAAGAAGTGAAGTATCTGACCCGGACTTGAAACATTTCAGTGTACTTTTATTGAAAAATTCAGTCGAATTATCGAAGGGATCAATTTTTTGGGTTTGCCGAGTATATTAATTTTTTACATCGAGGATTTCGTATTGCGGGGTGTCTGCTTCTTCATATCGGAATTAGAGATTGTAAAAATAACATATTCGGAAAACAATTATTTTTCAGAGACTCCTTTTTGGACTTTTTCTTTTGCGAATTCTTGTATTTCGGTTGTAATGATGCAGCTTTTCCTGATTCTAAATGCAGACGAAGACGAATCCTATTAAATATTGGTGTATTTAGAATTGGAATGCACACACGAAACACTTACATTTTACCGAATATACGTTTTATAAACAACAACGTTCCGATTCAGCACTACCTGTTTAAAAAGTGATGCCATTATGAAATTTTGCTATGCATGAGCCGCAGTTTCCCTTTAATAGTACTCGCGGAAGGGAAAGGCCATATGTATTCACGTATAACGTGCGAACCACCCCTCTCACGTAATATGTATAGCGTGCCAACACCCCTCTCTTGGTGCCCTTTAGTGTGATTCAAATAACAGCAGGGTAATCCTGGTCCTATTTCAATGTTGTCCCAGTTTGATGTCAACTGGGACAAATTGGTAGAGAAATGGCTTTCCCGTCGTCAAGCAATATATTCGAGGCTGACATTGGTGCTTTCAGTAATCCTATTGATGGCATTAATTTTGTGTAGAACGTCTGTGAACCAAAAAGAAAAGAGGAAAATCTCGCAGGGCATTGTGAATATACACAAGCTTTTATAGCATTGAACGAAAATTCAGAGTTTCAGATTAACTTCAAAAATTTTCTTGTCTTTACATCGAGCTCATGGCATGTGCAATTCTCTTACAATTTCTGCCATTCACCTCTAATAATGGTCAAGAACATAGTTTGCTTTATTTGATTCAGAGCACGGGGTTCAGATTTGTTGATCTTGCGTTATGCATATGTTTGAAATGTGCACAGCTGATGTAAAAAAGAAATTTGGAGATAAATCTTTTCGAACTTTTTTAAAAAATTAAAGTAGTGCAAAAAACAAGCATTAACATTTACGTTTAAACAGGAAGATGCGGAATATCAAATGAAATTCAAGAATTTGAAAAAATGAATGTTTATGAAACAATTTAAAACACGAGGAAATATATAATAGAACTTTTTTATGAGAAATCAAGTGAATTGAAAACATAGAATATCTAGATATCATATCACATCTAGAGAAAATATTCACATTTCGGTGTGCTTCTCTATTTATAGTTTTTGAACATTTTACTAATAAATAGATTTTTTAAAAATTGGAAACATAAATATGAAAGAATATCCAACGACATTAGTGAATGTGGTTGAATGTTCGTTCATATTAATAAAAGTAATAATATTTTCTGTATCTTTAAATTTTCCCTTTTGGATCAAGGTCCCTCTGGAGTGTTCTTTCTTTAGGTCACCCAAGATAGCCTGTTGGCATTCCGTGCCACTCCGGTTGCCCTCCCCTGTGTCTTCTGCTTTCTGCTGTCTTTGTTCCTTCCCTTTAAGGGAAGCGAGAGAACTCTCCATGAGAAGCTATCACAGCTCTGTTTGCTTTCTTCTTTCCCTAGATAGCCAGGATATCAACGTAATAGGCTGGGGGTGACCCAATAGACGTGCAGTGCACTGTATTCCCTTGTATATCAATTGGCTAGCAGCTGGTCACCTGAGTGGCCAGTCTGCCAATTATCAAGCGAAGGGCTCGCTTCATGGGCTTGTTGGTTAAGGGTCATCGCTGTTCCTGGGGCTTCCTCTTAGCGTAAAGTTTCCGGTTAGCACCAATGTATATGCCTAACATTCGGAACTGTATGCGTTTATTCCTGATTTTAATGTCGGTTCCAATTCTTGGTTCCTTCATGACAGATCTCCAGTTTAACATACCACAGTTGTGAGTCACTGGTTAAATGACGTATTTCCAGATAATTGGATAGGATTGCATGGATCATTCGAATTTCCCCCCGAATCACCTGATTTAACACCTATTGTATATTGGGGGGATTGTCACTTACGTACAGCGGTTTATATGTCACGTTCCTTAAATAAAGCAGAATTGCAGCAACACATTTGAGAGGGTTATCGGGAAATCACAGAAAAGAGTACTGAAGCTGTTCCTTTTCCTAAATTTCCAGTTTTATTAGGACAGATATTATGTTACTTATTGAATTGTAACTGGTGGATACGGTTGCACGTGATCATGAAGAAAATGGTGAGGACTTGTAAATGTTTTGGGGATAGATTCGAGAATATGCTTTCTCTAAGGGGATAAATGAGAGACGAGAAGCTGCATATTCTGATTGAGTGAGGGCCTGCAATTAGGCTAACACAAAACACAATTAGTAAATAATATATTTTGAAACTTTTTCGTTTCTCTAAACTCTTTTTGGAACTTTTTCCTCGATCCCAATTTTTATAAAATTAACGGACGAATACTGTTATACGTGAACGTGACGAGTATGAGGTTCATCAAACAGTACGCTATTTTTTTTAAGCTAAATGAAGTTGATAAGTGAACTTCGTTTTATATTGGATCCTTCTGTATAAGAATAATATGAACAGAAAATGTTCCTTAACTGTTATTTCTTTTTCCTTCTCTTTCCATTGCCAAGAGTGAATGCCACTCCGAAGTAGTATAAAAATTTCTTTTAAAAGAGGACTTGTAAATATTTTCCACAATGCATCCTTATTCCATCTATGCCACTTGTACAGTGAGAAGAAGTTTGTTGAAAGTTCATAATATCTATGAAAAAATATTGGAAAAATATCATACTACTTTCAGAAAGAAAAGTTTAGAAAATAAATAAAGGATTTTGTTTAGAGTGCCACTGCCATAATACAAAAATAATAATTGCAATTATTGAATGTTATTGTATAAACATTTCAACCAAAGAGTTATAATTAATGGGGGGTTTTTTATATTAGATCTTTCCAATTTAAGACTACTTTATACGAAATATGTTTCTTTTCACGAAACTTTCCTCTGCACTCATTTCTAACGCACCCATTTCTCATGTACTTATAAGAGTGAGTACCAATTCCACGTATTATAAAGTCTTTAAAATGGATCTTGTAATCTTTTTATCGTACTCCATTATTCCTACTGTCCCACTGAGTGAATGGAAGGAGGTTTTAACAAATGAGATATAAACATAGGAGTTGAAATTCCTTTTCTAGAATGTCGCTTTATGTTGAACACATCAGATCGTCTCGTATTCGTCGAAATTTTCTTGCTGGCCGAGTAAGACAATGCACACACCTTCACAGATTCAATAGGATTTTCCTTCTGACATTTAGAAGAATGGCAACAATACTGTTGAGAACTAAAAAATTAGGGAATGTCTAGAAATCAACTTTTTTTTTATCAAACTTCAGGATTTTGATCCCTTAAATTCTTCCATCAAAACCTAAATGCATTACAGAATGGTATGCTACTCGAAAATACACACCATTGTATTGCAATATAAATTATTTATATCGCTATAAAAATGACAGACTATATTTATTACTTAAATTGTCTTGCTTGCAATCACAAAAAATATCTTTTTGAACAATTTTAATAGTCTGAAATGATAATGATTTCATAAAAACTTTATGCAACATTTAATTACAATATTAATTCACTTCACTGCGTAGAATGATGCAAAGAGAAGAAATTTGGGCAAGAAGGATAAGCAATCCTTTATGTCTGTACGCACAACACAGAACCAGACATATCTATTCTTTGGATGAAGTATTTTTTGCTAAATCAAAGAGAAAATATTGTCTCTAAAGAGATAATTAAGATGGCAGTCGTTTGAAAACTTTTCGGAATAAGATATCACAAAAGGCAAGCAAAAAAACTTATATTTAAATAACATTATTCTTAATTTAAAATGAAAGTGGAGAGTCGGAAAAAAACTACATTCATGAAATAATTGAAAACTTGAAGAAATATATAATTGAAATTTTGCGTGAACATTCGAGTGAAACTAAAATACATGATATTCAGGTACAATAAAATATTTAAGGAAAATAATGATATTTCGTTTTAGTGCTCTAATTACGGTTCATAAACATGGCCATAACCACTAGTTTATTTAAAAACGTGTCCAATTTTGGTGGTTGATTATTGAATTAGATGGATTATTGAATGAAAAATAATATAATATTATTAATTTGTACCGTTTCATGGAGCGTTTTGGCAGACATCGTGTACATTTTGTAGCCGTATTTACGCAACTTTCGTATCGTGCAACAGCCAAAGATGCCAGCAAAATTTCTGAAATAATGTAATTGCCATCTCGTGCTCTAAACAGTTGTTATGGTGAGTGGACATTCAAACCTGAAAGTGCAACGATGCATCGAGATTCGAACAGTTTTCTTGTTTGTTTTGGAATCAGCTCTGGTCATCTAGTAAATTATTTAATGACTGAGATAAAAAATTAATTTTCATCAGATGAATGATTTATTTTATCGTGCTTGTGAGAAATATCCATCATGAAACTTATTTCTTATAACCTGCTTTTAAAGCATGCCTAAGAGTGTAAGGCCCATTTTCAAATATTATAAACAAATCTTTCAAACTCTTTGTATGCTCTTGCCTTTTTTTAGTATCGTCCCTTAATTCTTACTGCCCCTGTTTCCAGTGGCAGGGGGGTTTATTCATGCGAAATATAAAAAAAATGGTGTGGAAATCTACGCTTCAGTATTTTACTTGTCAGCGAACTGTTCCTATTGCACAAGTAGTCGTCTATATTTTCTTAATATTCTAGTTTTATAGGAAATGGACACGTTCATACATCTTTCAGCTTTAGTAGAATCTTCTTTTTGATGCATAGTAACAAGAGCATCTGCTACAAAAAAAAAGATTTCCGTTCAAAACACAAGTATCTATAAGTTTTTCAATGTACTTCAGTAAAACAGTATGACTTGAGATAGAATTATAATGTGGAAGCTTTATTCCTACCATACCATTGATTTCTAAAAGGCAGCAACACATATTAAGTAATTCCTATATGTTCTTCCTATGTAAATGATCATAAAGAATTTTCCAAAAGTGTTCTTTATTCAGGTATACCATATATATTTTTTTTGTTTTCTAAATAAAATAAGTCTAAGTAAATATGTCTTTTATGATCAAAAGTTATACTTAACAATGATTGAATTAATTAATTTTTTTAAAACACTCGCGTATATTTCGAAAAATCAAAAATGATTTATTTTTTTTTGAAATCTCAAATAGTTTTCGTTAAAAATTCTGGTTCACTTTTTATTCGAGGGGAAGGGAGGGTGTTCGAATCACGTTCATTAAATTGCTTCCTCAAATAGTGCTCAGATTTTTCCCTTAATTGAAACAATTATGTGACCTGAATGTATGGATACTGAGATCTCTTGAGAAGATTTAGACGGAAATTTGTGAGAAGTCATTCTTATATCTATTTATTATTATTTTTCATGTCTCAGAAATTTTCTACTGCTTCTATCTGGTTCTTTATCTCAGGTTATAGACTGTGTGAACCTATATCGTGATCATATATTCTGAAACTAATTTTTTTTCATGAAACTATTTATGTTTTATTCCTTCGCCTGATCCAAAATTTAAAAAAAAAACTAATTGAAAATTAGGATTGCATGAGATTATTTGAAGCTTAAATAATGGATGTATACATTATTTGATCTAGCATATTCAGTTGCAAAGACGACGTGTAAATCGATTAAAATTTGAAGCATTTTAGCTTTTTAATGTTTCAAATTAATTTATTCCCTATCAGCCTTTGATGGCAGAAGTGGTTAATTGAAATTTCTAAATCTGAAAGTGGTGAAAAGATATAGCTTTGCAACTGAAAGATTTATTGAAATTTAAATACTGGTGTTATTTGAGGTCATTTGTTACAATTATTTGAGAAGACATATTTTTGATTATTTATTATTTCTCCGGTTTTGAGAATTCTCTATTACAGAAGACCTATTTTTCTCTCTCATGATTAGAGAATGTCTTAACATTTTTCATAATACACTGTTGAAAGCAATTAAGTGATATTGAAGCTGTGGGTTCATCTTGCACATGTAAAATTGATTGAATGATTGATGCATTATCGACAAAAGTTGTAGGATATATGAAATAAAAATAACATTTGTTTGTCAGAGAAAAAAAATCAAAATCAATCAGGGCTGCAATTGTCGAACACTAATACGAAGTTATCCCCCAATTCCATAAGAGTAAGGATCACAATAGGTTTCAGGATCTCCTCCCTATATCGGCGATCGATCAGAGCTCCATTTCGAATGATATGAAGATCGGTGTGCTATCATTGTAGATGCCAATATCTATCACTCCCCCACCTCTAAATCTTAAGAGTTTCGTACACGAATGCACGATTCTTCCTAGTGCAACGTACCCTCCAGATGAAAATACGCCTATTGTCAGGCTGAACAGCAAAACGAAACTTGTTTAGAGAAAAGACTATTGCGCTGTTTTTTTCTCCGCCAGTTCTAATGTTCTGTTGCCCATTTCCCCCTGAGCACGACGGAATCTTGCAGTTAACGCGACGTACGCCAATAATCACATATATATATAGCGTGAAGGCGTCTTCGGACAGTTTGTGACGAAACTGTGGTGGCAGTGGTCGAGCGAAGGTGTGGTTGAAGAAGAATGCCGTTCACATTTCGGTGTCTCCCAGCCGTAAGCGTTGAATAACTCGTCTTCGTTGGGCATTGTAGCACATCTGCAGCCTTGTTTTGATCTTTGGAATGCTTTTTCAGTGTCCAGAAAATGGTTTCAAATCCCGGAAATCACACTTTTTGAAATTGCAATGGCTTCTGCTACTGCGGCTTGTGTTTGCCCCCCTTCTAACCAGCCAAGAGATCTCCGAGCTTCTGATTACGTTAAATGACTTTGTTGTTAAATTCCACTCATCGAAACAACGCACTTTCTGAATGACAATAATAATTCTTTTCCGCTTTGTCTCATATTAAGTTGAAAGCTAAATAGAATTTCGCCGGCGCTAAAGCTATCGTCTTCGATGACGAATTTAAAATTTGCCTAGTTTGAAAAGAAGAAAAATCTGTGCTCTTGATTGACTTTTTTTCATTTTATACAAAAAATAGTTTATTCCGTTATTTTATGCAAGGCTTTCAATGTCTTTTAATTATTTTCAGGATAAAAGTATTTTTAATAAAAATTAATTTGGTATAAAGTATTTAGTCATCAAAGTAATATTAACGCTTTCAATTGAATGGCATCTACAGAACTGCGCATAATTTGAAAAAAAAACCCTTCAATTTTTGATATGATTTCTTGAAATGTTGTGGAAGAAGTGGAGAGCATACTTGTTGTCTATATCTACAGCTTTTACCATCTCAAAACCTTTTTTCAATATTTTGAAATTAATTTCTTTGAATTTTAGAAAATTTTGCTTTGATGAGAAAAAGAAACTTGAAAAAAAAAAAGCTAAGCCAAGCTTATGATTATAACAGAAACTGCTAGAAAAAGACGATATATAAGAATTTAAAAATATATATAATTTTGCCAAAATAAAGATGTATATTTGACAAAAAGAAGAACATTTATTTACTTTTATGAAAGTCAAGATATCACAAAAAGCAATAGAGCAAGAGCTTTGGTGAAAGAAAAAGATGTGGAACATAAGCTGAAATTAAAGATTCAGCCTTAACGAAACAATCGAGAACGTGTGGAAATGAAACGGAAACATTTATAGCTGAATTCGAGTAAATTTTGAAAATATATAATGCATTATGCAGAGAACAATATTCAGGTGTCAGAAGTTTGAATATAATTTCTGAACATTGTTTGTAATATAAATGATATATATTTTGAAAATTTGTCTCCTTGATAGCTTTGAAAAAGTGAATTCGGTTGAAAAGTTGTTCAGCTTTTGTGAGAGCATTATATTTTGACACTGCCTCTTTTCATGAAACTCTCTGTTGGCCAAACATGTCGATTCATAGAGCAAACAATTATAAATAAGTTTCCTTTTGATCAAGTAATTTGACCTGGATTGGAACTAGAATATTACCTCTAAAGTGACAAACGATATGGCAAATTCCGCTTGTTCTCTGAGAACATATTGAGAAAATATCACAAGTTGCAAGTATAAAAAGCTACGTTTCAACAACAATATTCTTAAAATGTAAAACTAGAGTCGAAAAAATCGGCTTTTATGAAATAATCGAAAAAACAAATGAAATATGTAATAAAACTTTTATACGAGCAATCGAGTGAAAGGGAAATATATAATACCCGGATACAACATACTATTGAGATAAAATATCAAAAAGTTGCGATCGCTGCCGTAATCATAATTTCTGAACATAATTAGAAAAAACAACAAGGCGGGAAATGAAAATTGAAATTCCGTAGTAGGAAATAACGATGTTGATGAAATTAAGAGGAAATGCATAACAAAAGCTTTCAAAGAGAAATGAAATGGAGTGAAAATATATAATATTCAGATATAATATAATATAAAAATATTCTTTTTCCTGCCATGATTCCAGTTAAGTTAACATTAGTATAATTAATTGTAATTTTGAAAACATGTCACCCTGAAGTGTTCGAGGAGTAAATGTTGCCTAATATTAGTGAACATTCAAAAAGAAATACCTTTTTTTAAAATTCAGAATTTTTTCATGAAGATGCTTCTACATTCTCCTTCTGCACTTGATAGTACTCTCAACCGTTCTAATGGTGATTCTTTGCTGTAAGCTGCTTCTTGAAGGAGACGAATTCCTTGTTTGTAGCCGATTGAATGTGAATGATTTCGTAAAATAAGCTACAAGCCGATGGAAATTACTCTCCCCCTTTTTTTTTAATCAGTCAATGACTTTTCCAAAATTGGCAGAGCCAATGGATTCTTAAGACCAGAAACATTCTTCACATCTTCAAAACGTAGATTGTATTTCTGTAATCCAACCTAAAATGAAAAACTATTCTAAGACGAATACTTTTTCGAGATTATCATCCCGTAAATACATATATATTAATATCTCATAAATACATGCCCCGGGCGGGTACCTCGAAACGAGGATGAGATGCTTCAGGTATGGTGGTCGGATCTCGCCAACCTGGAGGATACAATAAGAGTGGAATTTAGACTCCCCCACGATGACGGGACGTACTCCTTACGGGAAGGGTTGTACCGTGGTCGATGTTGGCCATTAGGTCTCAACCATAGTTCCCGGTTGCTAGAGTGGCGGTCCGGTCATTCAGTTTCGTCGGTTAATCCGTGTGCCTTCGTGGCGGGTCGGAGAGTCTGTTCCATGACATGACATATCCCATAAATACATACTTTTTTAAAAGGCCACCACCGACTATTAGACGTTTTGCTGGCACTGTAACTATTCGACATATTTTGATGGCATGTCAGTCTCGGGACACATTGAGCCAAACATTTGGTCTCTGTTAATTTTTGACCTTCGCGTTTAATGGGACATAAACCCCGTTTCAACATTCTGTTTCATTTAAGGAGGCAGATTTTATCAACAAAATTTGAAATATTCCTTCTTAACGGTTCTCATAGTTTGTGGTTGTCTTTTTAATGTGTGATTACAAAAATTTCATGCACAGTTATACGACTCAGATTGAGAGACTTCATCTAATTGCAGCGCAGTTTCTCCAGAAAATCGTTCTTAGACCAGGATAACACTCACTCACCCACCTTTTGAGGAAAAGAAGCTAAATTTTCCATTCCATATACAGATTCAGGCATCCTCTGTATCATATCTCAATATGATAATAGAAAATATATAATACACAGATGAAATAAAATATTGAGAGAAAATATTCATTTCTTTCTAATCTTATTACAGTATCACAATTATTATGATTAATAAATATTTTAAAAACTTGTCCTTCAGAAGTGGTTAATTAAGGAAGGTGCTTGAATATTCTTTTCCTGTTGCTAAAAATAGTAACATAACCCAAATTTGTACCTTTTCACGAAAGCTCATTGTTGGATGAAGATTCTATTTTTAACCTTAAATAAGCACACAGCATTTTTTTTGTGAAATTCTTTTCGGCAAATGAAGATTTCTACCAATGCTTTATTGTTCTAGATGTATGTGTATGTTCGCACCTGAGGAAAACCAATTTGCCAATGTATGTAACCAATGTCATAATCACGAGATAACAATAATCTTTACTTAATCTTAAAGGTACTATTGATTTCACAAATACCGCTTTGTTTGTTTAAGGGAGCAAGAGACTCTGCTGGGTCAAGTGCATAGATGAAAAGAGCTCTGAAGATTAAAACTATGTGTTTGTCGCTCTAAGTGTTTAAAAATATATTCATTTTTTCAATATGAAAATATTACATGAGAAAAGGGTGTATTGCTGTAAAACCCCCAAGAACTGGAATATGAATTGAAAATAAAGAGTCCAGAATATCAGTTTTAAGGAAGCAATTAAATACAAGTGTAAAAAATTATTAAAAGATATGCTGAGTAAATCAATTGACTTAAATATATATTATACAAAGAGGAAATATTCAGGTTCCGTTTAAAAACTTCGAATTATGTTTTCAACCTTATTTTAAATGATAGATATTTTATAAAATTGTTAGAATGCAGGAGTTAACCAAGTAATTTGAGGGACTATTAGGCCTTTTCATGTTCATATATAATTTTCATGTTCATATATTAATTTCCTCTGCATCGGCTTCTTTCCATGAAACTGTCTCCAGTTTCATTTTCGTGCCTGTTTCTTTTTATGATATCTTAGAAAGAAATAAACTAACTGTTGAACATTGTGACGCGTTACAAACGATGGTGAATGGAGCCCACACAACAATCTAAAAAATTACAACTATGTTTTCGCTTGATATCCATAAAGAGCAGAGTCCTTCGCAGAAAGCAAGTTGAAAATCTTTCCATCAGGTGTCAGCGCTCTGCCAGCCCAATGAATATTCTTAGATGGAAGGTCTTTCCACGTAACTGGAGGAAGACATCTGGAAGACACATTCCATCACGTGCCAGTGCTCTGCCAGCCCAATGAATATTCTTAGATGGAAGGTCTTTCCACGCAACTAGCGGAAGACATCTGGAAGACACATTCCATCACGTGCCAGTGCTCTGCCAGCCCAATGAATATTCTTAGATGGAA
>JAOUZG010023666.1:0-17557 GCA_026289955.1 Argiope argentata | reverse complement strand
TATTATTATTATTATTATTATTATTATTATTATTATTATTATGACTTCTTATAGAATTATTATTATTATTATTATTATTATTATTATTATTATTACTATTATTACGACTTCTTATTGAATTATTATTATTATTATGACTTCTTATAGAATTATTATTATTATTATTATTTATTTATTTATTTATTTATTTTGCATTTATTGTTATTTATTATTATGATTTATTATGGAATTATCATCTTTATTTATAATGGAATTATCTTTATTTGTTATGGAATTATTATTATTTAAAATGGAATGTTTTTATTTGGTTGTATAGGTTTCAAATTAACACGATTTCCTCGAATTTAGCTCAAAATACCAATTCAAATGTAATGTTTCAGAATTTGCCGTTTTAAGTAGGAATTCAGAAGAAATATCTTTAATATGTTCGAGAAACAATTGTCAATAATGCCAGAATATCCTTAAAAAACTAATAATGATCTTTGTGAAGCGAAGCAGCTTCAAAACTCATCGTGAAAATAATCTTTAACCTAGCTTTTAAAGCAAAACATGGCCTTTTTTCCTTAGGTAACCCATTTATTTGAGCCTGAAGTGTTTGCAAGGGTATTATTTCGCTAAGAAATTGCAAATTAATAATTGAAAATGTCGCGAATAAAAGTAGAACGCCGAATATCATAAATAAAGCATTGCGCTTTCTTTCAATTGCTTGGTGAATTTTTAATGCTCCGCACTTCTACACCTGCAGGGCGGAATTTGTTACTTCATAGTTTCTGGAAATAAGAGAGTGTCTCTTGTTTTTATTACTTTCTCTTATACAGAAGATAGAGAAAGTATAGTGGGAATCAAAAAATCCAGAACTCGATATTTTGATGAATCTCTACGTTTTAAACCTCTTAGAATTCGAAAAACATATTTTTGGAAAATGTACGTTCATTCATCTGTTTGTTAGTGTCAAAAATAACTCAATTACACTTCTAGCTAGACATATGAAATTTTTTATTCATTCTTTAAAACAAAACTTACAAACAAATCTGCTATTTCCAGGAAATTTTCAGTATTGTAATGACTTGCTCCTGGTTAATCAAATAAACAGGTAGCGTTTAAACACGAATGTTTTGTTTACGGCTTCATACAATAACAAAAAACAACAGCAACACGTCCACTAGTTAATATGCTGGGAAATATTTACATCTGGGATAATACTTCCACGACTATCACAAGGAACACTAACCGGCTCTTAGCGTATCCAGCTACTGCAGTAGCTCAAGAGGATCTACGTATTTACTTCCGGTAGATCTTTAGTCAATAAACTCGAGATCACGCGGTATCACTTCAACTATCCAGCTCTTCAGCTCATCTCGGACCAGCTCGACTCCTCGTTATATCAGCTCTCGTCCAGTCTCTAGCCGGATCAGCTGGTCTCGTTCTCTCTTCCTTTCAAAACCTTCCATTTTAACCGTGGTCAAACTCCGCCTCTCAGGTTCGCATTGGCACGTTGGAGATGTCGATCATCCAATAAATTTTCAGAATTATTCCCAATGGTCAGCAGTAACAGTGGGAATATTTTCTAATCCTCCACGCCCTTAGCAGAATCTTCACAATAGGCAAAATATTCTCATATAGAGGTTTCAGTACATCTTTCTTCAAAGAGTCGTTCAAAGAGTTCAGTACATCTTTCTTCAAAAAGTCGTTTGTTGTTCATTATTGGCACTTATTCCAGTCAGGTGGTCCATAGAAGAAATAGCTACATCTGGTGTTTTGACACGTTTTCTTTCTTCAAAAGGCCGCAAATGCATGTGTGTTCCATTATCTGACTTCATTCCAGTCCAGAGGGTTACATCAAAGCGGGAGAAACACAATGCACCACAAAGTAAAGAGTCCTCACACCGCTGGCAAGAAGTACGATAAGTTTTACGACCTCTTTACAGTATCATCTAGTCAAAGAAAGTCCAAACAGTACTGTTGTTCAAATATTAGTTAACACAGTAATTAGAAAATGAAGCGAGCTAGATAGACAACATTCGTCGAACAGATTTAATATCTATAGGAAATATATCTATCAAATTCAGAGTCAAATACAACTACAAGTTGACCTACAAGTACGTCTGTTCTTTCAGGGACATGTAAATGCAATAATTCAAAAATCCAGTATTTTAAATACAACATATTTGATATAGGATTTTGGGACTACATGTACTAGCTTTGTGTTAGAATTTATCTTCTTTCTATCGGTTTAGGAGAATGCGTCTAAAACACAAATTTTATTTTCGGATTTAGGTTGAAAAAAATTGCTAAATTCCTACCAAAGATTAATATTTCGGGACTATTGACCGCCACTGACATGCAAGGCATTTTCTGACGTTACAAGTTTATTAAAGAGTACGCGAGAAAGTTTTGGGGAGATCACTATCCCATTGTCTGTTTTATTCATCGGTGAAAGAGTTTAAATCACTGTTATATAATAACCAAAGAGTAAACGTTGGAAAGCAAAATTATTTTCACAGGAATCGATCATTTTAAAAATTAAGAATCATTCTCACATTTCTTAAAGTAGAAAACTATAAACTAAGTTAAAATGTTTTTGTTGTTGTTTCTTATGACACTTTTCGTGGACAAGCTCGCTGAGGTAGTCAGCGATTGAAGCCTAATCATCGTCTCTTGTTTGTAGTAGCGCCAACTAGGACCAAGAGTACGACTTTTGATACTCACTCATCACATTCGCTTGCACAGCCCCTTTTTACAGGGGGATACATTCACACTCATTACAGATAGAACACAGAAGAACAACCATGTCCGAACCAGGACTCGAACTCGGGACTCCCAGAACACTGGCCAGGATGCCAGTAAGTTAAAATGTAAATATATATCTAACATATTTTCAGTTACCTTTAAAAAATTACCTTGCATTTTCTAGCATGAAAATGTTTTGCATATTTTCTACAGAATTTGATACAGTCTCAGAATAAAATATTCGGAAATTGCTATTATTATATATTCAAATATTTTACTTAAAATTATATAATCATTAACAATTATTAATTGTTAAACCGTTTAATTATATGTTTTGTGCGTTTAAATTACTTTTTAAAAATTATATATTTCCATTCACCAAGAGCAAACGATATTTCTTAAATGTTATCAAATGTAGTTCTAAGTGTAAAGAAATCTATTATCATAACTTTGTATTGCTATTTTAATTAGAGACATCTTTGCATTTCGTCTGGTGAAAAATGCCAGAATTATTTCACAAGTAGTATTCACGGCTTCAAAAGCTTCCATCGCTTCAGAATTAATGCGACGATTTCCTAAATATTTTAAAACACTTACTTACTTCCGCTCGAATAATTACCTCGGAATACGCAGCAACTCGAGGTCTTTAATCACGAGCAACCTCATTAGCGTTGCCATATTACTTCTACTAATTCGCCTGATCATTGACAAAGTTAAAGTTACAAATACTTCGATAAAAGAAGCTTCATTAAAATACCAGCTGTTATTTACAATTTTTCCCCTCATTTCCGCAATGCATTTTTATCGTTTGCAGGTAAATTAATCGAAGCGTTGGGTCACGTGATATAGGTATTAGTTCTTTATTAATGAGTTCATCTTGGGCATGGTGGTAAAACATCATTTTATTCACTCACAAAAATATATAAAGAATTTTGCCGCAAATCATGACTAATAACAACTACTTTGAGAATCTCCATCAAGCCATTTATTTTCCACTATCCTTTAATATGTTGCCTAATAGATAAAAGCTTTATTTAATGAACTAAAACAATATAGTGTAATGGCTGCATAAATAAAAATTTAACTGTATCCGCAATCATTTAGAAATAAATGGCTAATTGTGAAAAATATTTGTTTTAAACTCCCTTAAAATAGAATTTTTGGCTATTGTCACATATATGAGCAAAGATTCTCAGATGAAATCATTTGCACAAAAATGACACTTTGAGAATATTCTCTAGATAATCTATTTGGTTTTAAAATTATTTTTTTCTGTATTATAATAATGGTTTTTCTAAATCAATGAAGTTTAGTCTATATCAGAAATCATGCTAACACAATATAGCTGATTAAATTTATATAATTATGTTTTTTGTTCATAATTTGTTATATAAGTACTTACATATTAACCGCATGCTAGAAATTGCTTGAAATTACCAAAGATTTAATGATTTATGGCAACATATTCAACGCTAGCGATTCATTGTGAAAGAAATTACCGAAGATTTCATGATTTATGGCAACATGTTCAAGCGATTCATTGTCAAAGAAATTACCGAAGATTTCATGATTTATGGCAACATGTTCAACGCTAGCGATTCACTATAAACAATTACCAAAATTTTAATGTTTTATGACAATCAATCGCATGCCAACAATAAATCACCAAAAAATTCACTCTAATAAGTTTTTTTCTTATCTAAAATTTAACTATGCTCACTAATGTCATACGATTATTACGAGGATTTTCTGTAGAATATTATTACTCATTTCATAATTTTCATCATTTTTTATATATAAATAGATTAATAGTCATAAAAGTCTACAAAACATTGTCAGTTGGGGAGTTGTTCTAAGAACTAGTTGGAGAATTGGTTCTTAGTTTTTCTTAATTATTTTAAACATAATGATTTTACATTGAGATTTTTATAATCACAAATTAAATATTTTTATATTTACAAACGATATTACATGTATTCTCGGATTATTCAGCATCAATAAATTTCCTTTTTTTTTCAAAATCGTCTAAGTGCAGTTGTCGTCTAGATGAATTATTTATGCTGCTTAAATAATTATGCATTGATAATGAGAACTTGCTTTTGCTGCATTTTTCTAACAGTTCAAACAGAAATCGCAGATGTTCATTTTTTTATATCTAAATTAAACTATGCAATCTTCATTTATCTATTTGATTGGATTGTATTTATCTCAAAATAAAACTGGGCTCTAATTTTCATAGAGCATGCATTGCTGTAACAAATGCATGCCATAAAAGCAGACAATAATTTTTATTATGACATAAAATTTTATTTACGTTTTCTCATTTAGGTAGTAAAAAGAAAGTATGGTAACAATAAACAAAGATTAAAATGAAACCTGCTATGCATATTTCAGTGTATCATGCCAGAACATCATTTCTTGAACGGCCAAGCAGCACGTGCTCGTGCTGGTTAAATTACATTTTTATTCCTTTTAATCGTTTCATTGAATGAGTCACTTTAGTATTGCAAACGATCCAAAAAACTTTGTCTCGCATTGATTGTTAAAAAAAATATCGCATTCCCTATTTATTTAATTTCATATAATCGCGTGCTCAAAATGACATTTATCTAGCTTTTATTGGCTGCAGTCATCCACTTATTTTTTTAAAATCAGAGCTTTTGTAAATGCAATGACAGCGCGTTATTAAAAGTTGATTTTTTTGAGATACTCGTGCAGATAATAAATTTTTTATTTTTCACCTACGGATTTTTTTTACGCCAAAAAACCTCATCCCTAAACCAACATAATGTTCTGACAAGACAAAAAAATTCGAACTCGAAAATTTCACGAATCTGACCACTCTGAGTTCGAAAAACATATTTTTGGAAAATGTCCACCTGTATAGATGTGACAATAGAATGATGACTACGGAGTTGTGACTGTCTCGACATAGCTTCTCCCTGGGGTCTGGCGATTCGGGGCCCGGCGGCCCCCTGGACTGTCGGCCATTCCTGGCCGAAGTTCGTTGGGTGGTAAGGTTCGCTTGCAGGCCTCCCCCGAGGCTGTGTAAGACCCTGGCTGTTGAACAGCGATGGGGGAGTGCCCTGCTCTTTATGTATAGATGTGACAAACTCAAAAACGATTGAATCTTAATATAAGGTTTTACACCAAAGTTGAAGATTTCTGACAAATTTTGAATAAATTCTGTTGAGAGGAAGTCTGTCTGTTCAGTTTTTTGAATATAATTTAACACGATAATTACAAAACGAAAAGAGCTAGATAGATAAAATTTGGCACACAGATTGAATATCTGTAGTACAAAAACCTCTCAAATTTTCAACTAAATCCAAAAAAGGGTTGACTATCTAATGGTCTGTACCTTCTGAAACATGCAAAAGCGATAGCTTATAAGTGCAAAGATATCAATATATTGAATCTAGAATGGGATTTTGTACTACTAGTATAGTTTTGAGTTATATTTTTGTTTTAACGGATTGAGAAAAGCACGTTCAAAACAAAAGTTCTAATTTTAGATACTATTAACCGCATGCCGAGACTTAATCGCCAAGAGACTCACCAAAGGTAATACAACATATAGCGTAAAAATTCACGCCAAAGAAATAATTATTTTTACGCCAAAGCCACGAAAGCCGTTTTCTGAGATCACATCTTAATTAGAAATTATGCAATAAACCTTTGGAGAGATTTCTTCCCCTTTTTTCGGTTGTTATTATTGTTGGTGGTGTTTCTTCTATGAATTTTAGACTTAGCTTTCAAAATGTTAATCAGATTTAGTACCGTTTGTTTCAGAGATCCATGCATATTCTTTTGAATGCGGTAGAAGTTTTATGTATGATAAACAAAAAAGTATTTTTCCGATGTTTTCTACTAGAATACATTTCTGATTTAGTTATGCTTTTCCAACATTAAAATTAATTTCTCTCTTGATTTTTACAATTCTTTTTTAATTCCAAACTTCAATAATGATAAAACATATTATTTGGCAATTTTTTTTCTCCTAAATTCTTCAATTTATCTTTTTTTTTTGTTGAAATCAAAACTAACAGATGCATGCTTAAAAGTAGATGGCATTCATATCTGGAAATAGACAGACAGTTTTCTTCTATTACCAATAATTAATATGTAAAATTACAGACATCCTCTATGCAAGAAATTTCTTTTTACATGCAATCTGGATATTAATATCATGTAAGAACATGATTTTGTTTTGGGGATGAGGTTTTTGGCATTAACAAAAATCTGTAGGCGAAAAATAAAAATTTTATTACCTGCAAGAGCATCTGAAAAAAATCAGCTTTTAATAAAGCGCTGCCATCGCTTTTACAAAAGCTCTAATTTAAAAAAAAATAAGTTAATGAATACATAAAATAAAACATAGAGATATGTCATTTTGAGCACGTGATTATGTTAAAGGAAATAAATAGGAAAGGTGATATTTTTTTTGTAAACAATCAATGCGAGACAATTTTTTTGTATCGTTTGCAATACTAACGGGACTCATTCAATGAAACGATTAAAATGAATAAAAATATAATTTAATTTGCACAGGCACGTGGTGCTTGGCCGTTCAAGAAATGATGTTCTGATATGATACATCCAAATAAGCATAGCAGATTTCAATTTTTAGTTTTGTTACATTCACTTTTCTTCACACAGACAGAGAAAAAAATTGGCGGAAAATAAAAACAGAAGTTAGCGTCTTTACAACGATAAATAAATCGAAAAGAAATCAAATCTGTTCATCAGTTTCAATCTTATCCAGGGACAATTTAATAAAGTGGTTTAAAACAAATTGCTTACGCCACAAAATCATATTAAAAACGGGAGAAAAAGTAGCAGCCAAAAACAGAGTGTTGCCATTCAGTCTACCTTAATTATTTTCACAATCATCTTTTATTATAATTTAACTATCTTCTGTCTCTGCACATTTCACTAGAGAAACTATGATAAAAGTGTTGGTGATGAAAATGACCTGAACTGAAGGAAAAAAAATCTCTTGAGTACATAAGACCATATTTTGATACAATATGCTACCCTTTAAATTGGAATTCTTTTTTTCTTTTTCTTTTTCTAATTTTTGAATGTAACTATTTTTTCAAGTGAGAAAGATTGCTTTTTCTCCAAGAGAATTCATATGTATTTCTAATTTATTAGGCACTAAGTTAAAGACAAATTATTTTTTTTATTTAAAATTAGATTTAATGAAAGTTGCGACTCTCTCAAATTTTCTCTCATTTAATGAAAAAGATTTGTCTGAATAGTTTTTAATTTTATAAATAAATAAAGCTCTTATAAAATTCGTAAATTTCTTTTTTATAAATACATCTGTTATTTTTAAGGTATATTTGGTTATATATAATTTTTTTATCAGAACAGTTTTCAGTCATAAGAAAAATATCAATAAAACCAATAAGAGAATAAAAAAATTATAAACTAAGAAAACTTAGTAAAAATAATATTGATTAATTAGTTTCCACAATATGCTTCGTCATAATAATATCGGTTTGTGAACTACAGACGATAAAAATGGAAACAAATATTTGAAAATAAAGATACTTCAAACGATATCATTCGAATTTAAGCTACACAAAAAATAATTTCCAGATTTTCGGGATTTTAATTTGGCATTTTGACAAACAAACGAAGAAGTCAAATTTTTCTTCTGCAGATTGGCGTGTTTTGCTAAAGTACCAGAGAAGAAAATCTTTGCACCAAGAAAGAAATATTTAAAAATGAATAAAAAAGATATTTTGACCATTTTTGTTTCAAATCACGAGAAAATATTCGAATAACGAACATCAGGAATTGTGTAAAAGATATCAGAATTAAGTTGTCGGTTAGAAAATTTAATTTTAAATTTCCCAATTTTTTTTTAAATTACAAACAGTGAATGACGTAATATGTACAAAACAAGTTTTTATAGAAAGATAAATGTTTGTTCTAACCAAAGATACGCTGATTTTTTCTAAATTTATTAGAAAAGTTATTTAGAGTAACTGTGACAATAAAAGTACTAAGCATTAAACAACATTATTAAATAAAAAAATAAATTTAATTTTTAAAATTCAGTCTTCGAGATGCATTGAGTTATTATAGTGATTATATGTATGCCAAATTCTATTACTGTAAATGCATTAGATTTGTATAAAATAAGAAAGATAAGCACTTCTAATTTTCTTCTTTTTTAATACGAATCACTTTTATCCTTTCTTGCGTGATGGCAATTCTCAAATGATTGTTGCCATCACATGTTGCATAAATATATTACACTCTTTCCAGCGATTCATCAATCATTGACGAGAAACAGAATGCAGGAAAAAGGATTAATCAATTTCATGAAGAGAAGAGTTTTCTCAAGATATACTCGATGGTAATTTCGATATCGGAAATGTATCGAAAACCCTTTCGTCTAATTTCTTTCTCATCTTGCTTTTCTTTCTCTTTTTTTCCATCTCAGTCCTTTTGTTGCAATTTTTTTTCGTCTTCGTATTATTCCTTGGAAGTAACTGATAATTGTGTCAGTTATTTCATACACAGATGATTTGACCAAAATTTTTAAATTTTATGTAGATTTCGATTCCAATAGAAAGAGCAGGAAAAATATATTTCAACTCGTACGAAAACAATTCAATAAAAGAAATTTTCGAATGCATTGATCTCAAAATATTTAAAAAGATAATGGAATTAGAGAACATGTTAATGGGGCTAGGATTTTAAATACATTCTTAATATTTATCAAAAAAGTGAATATTTGATAAATTACGACAAGAAAGCAAAACACGTTTCTTAAAAACCACAATTGTTCTCTTTGATGCCGTACTGATTTTTCCATAACGATTAGAATCTCTGACATAAGGAAATTCGCGTGTAAAGATAACCTCAATCATATTAAAATAATAAATAATATTTTCTATAATAAATTTTGAAATTTAGGCATCAAGACACATTCAGCACCATTTACGCATCGATAAACGTATAAATACATGCATACACCGTGACTCGACAAATATAATCGTTATATTATATAATTATGACAATTATTCCAACAACTCTCAGATACCCATTAAATTATAGGATTATCTGAATATAAAATTTCATGGATATACATGTGACAAATTTGCAGATATTCCTAGATATGAGCATAAACACCTCTATATAAACCTCTTCCTTTCATAAATAAGATGATATTTCAAAATAAGATTACCTATTTCATCTATATAGCCAGAACGCCACATACTTAAAAAAATATTAAAATATCATCTTTTATTTATTATAAAGAAAAATAGTCAAAATTACGCTTTAAAACAGCTTGGTTTCTATAAAATCCATGGTAGGTTCAAAACCATTCTTAATATAAGATAATATGTATCAATTAAGTTAGTTGCAACACTTCTAACTTTAACCCTTTGACAACTGATCAAGACAAAACGATAATAAAAATTTTATTCTGGATTGCCGCTTTCTGCTTCAAAAGAAAGGTGCAAAATGTAAAATGAGAATATTCCTGCATATAACTCATTTTTCATTCAGCTCTCAACGTTTGAAACAGAAACTGGCCTGCTGGGATAGAATTTACACTGTTGGGCCGGCTCAGTAGACAAAGGGTTATATGAGTAATTATTATCGCAAAATACAAAATTAACAACAAAATAATTGTAATAACTAAAATTATATAATCCTTTTTTATTGATTAATGTGACTTTTAGTAAATAATTTATTGTTTAGAATCTTAAGTCGAAATAAATTAAGCAAAATTAAACATTACACTTTATTTAAACACTGATATCATTTATGAATGGATTTTAAGGCCAAAATAAATTATTACATGATCTTCTACCAAATTTAATTTTACACAGATTTTCTTTTTAATTGTTCTTCCACGAAAGTATTTAAATCTTGCAAAGCCTTTTAGTTTTTAATAGCATCTATCAACTCCCGAAGCTTAAATAAAGATAAAAAAATTGTTTATTTCTGAAGGAGTTTACGATACTTATGGCTTAAGTTTCCACGTAGACGAACATTCAATTTTCAGAGACGTAACCCTTAAAAGACACATTTTCAAGAAATCTTCTCTTTGATGCCAGATTCAAAAGTTGCAGGTTTCATCAAACTCAAATGATGTCATTACACGTAAAAAGCTGCCATTGTCTCCAGCGGATTGCCGAAATGCAGGCAGGAACAAACTCCTCTCCGAGAAGGAACCAGAACAGTGACAATAAACCCCCTAAAAGCACTCTAAAGGCATTAACAGTTCATAAACTCGAGAACGGCTCTTTTGAAGAACCCCGGAACGATGTTCCTCCACATTATTGATATCAAACAATCGATACCATCAGTCGGAGTGGCTCTCGGAATTCGGCGTGACATTTTGACGCCGATTCCACAAAGGGCGACCGCCAGAAATGATACTCGTTTGACAGTTCGCCATCTTGGATGGAAGATTTATGGTTGGGAAAAAAACCGCCTTTTAAGAAGAATTTTATTTCCCGATCTATGTATAAGACGTTGTTTCTGAACAGAGAACATTATTGTATTATCAACGTGGTGTACAAAAGAAAAGAAACCGCTTTTTCAATCAGATATTGTTCTAAGAGTGAAAAGTGCAGCAAAACTTCTCCTGTCTGTTTGGAATGATGGATTATATAAATGTGTTTAAAGTGTTTTAGATTCTTTCAAAGCATAAAATAAACTTGAAAGTGAATATTTTAAAGTAACGAAAATGCGAAAAAATAAAATTCACAACGCATCAGTGTATCAAATAACAAGAGATATAAAAGCATTGAAAAAAACTTAAAGGACACTTCAACATCTGCTTCGAAACATCAGAGCAGGCTAGTGATTTAGGTTTTATTCATCTAAATTTTTATTACAGTATTCAGAGAATTGGCCACTCCTCTTAAATTTGTTTATTCTAAACAAGAAAAACCAAAATGTGCAAAACTTTAGGTCATGCAATTTTTGATATCTTATATTAAACCCTTTTAGATGTTTTAGAACCTTAACTCCTAATTTGAGTAATAGTTAATTAATTATTATTTAAGATTTAGGATAACAAATTTACTTAATCTTACATTTTGTCAGGTACATACAAAAGTAACATGTTAATATGATGAAAAAATAATTCTTGAACAAAGAAATATTCAGAAGTTATGGCCGAAAAAGTCTGCACGATTTGGAATCGATTTTTTCTTAAATTGCATTGAACCCTTCGATGTGCGAAGGAATAGGTGACACATATTTAGTTCCTTTCTGCCAATGGATGGATAAATATTAAAATCTTCAAGAAACCAAACATACTTTCAGCTTTCAATGTAAAAATTAAAACTCTAATTTTAATAACAACAAAAAGTAATATATCCGTTAAAAATATTTTTTGTTTTGTTCTTAAAGAGGCATTTACATGCGGCGTTAGCTTTCTAAGCCAGATACCATCCCTTGGATGGAAGAGCACTTTTATCTAATGGTTATGTTATTCGGCTACAAACCAGAAGGTTACAAGTTTGGTCCTAGGGTAATTCTCCTAAGCCACAATTGGTGACCCGTGACCATGAAAAACTAACCTTCCTACGCAGCTTCATACAGCTGTCGTGGCGCCATTTACCCACAGCAACAGTCGTCAGACACACTTGACGGAGCAACCGAAAGAATTCGTCAGACTCACTTGAGACATACACACACTTGCCATAAAGCTTAACTCTAAAAAAATTGTTCGTCTCTCCGCCGATTCACTGGTGGGGGAGCATTGCGGCATTAGCTTTACAAGTCAAATAATATCATTTGAATTGACTTTTGTTTATTCGCATTGCGCACTTTTGTTTAATCATTATTTTACACGGTTACAAACCAGAGAGTTATAAGTTCGGTCCCAGGGAAAACTGCATACATAACGAATTTAAAAGTAATGAAAAAAAAGTATTTGTTTCTTTATGTCTGAATTACTTTAAAACTTGAAAAAGTCCTTTTGGGACACTACATAATCACTTAGTAAACAATTATTCTTTCCAATATAATGTATGAGTAGAATGTAGGATAACTAAGTCCGGTCTATGAAAATATTTCTTATTATCTTCATTAAAATAAAAGAATAATTTTTTTTTCGACAAAGAATTGAAAAACAGTGGAGGAGATTTTGACATTTCATCTTCAAAATTCCAGTTTATAAAAGATTTTTGAATCTAAAATTGAGATCGAAATAAATATAAAAGGCATGATTGAAAGTCACAAACCATAGGCCATATTATTTATATTGGCCATTGTATTTGTATTTCGTGACAGCATTTGTTTACGAAATATTTCTTTGCTTCATTTTAATAACTTGTTATTGCATTTAATAAATGACAATAAGATAAAAAGCAAAATAAGATTTTTAGTTTAATAGCACATTGTTGTTGTTGTTTCTAATGGCACTTTCGATGGACAAGCTTCCTGACGCAGTTAGTGACTTTAAGCTGAGAATGCGCCTCTTGTTTTTAATAAGCGCCAATTGGGCCAGGATTACAATTAGCTATTCAAGCATCAAATTCACTTGTACAGCCCCTTTTTACAGGGGAGCACATTCCTACTTCTCACAGATAGAATAGATAAAGAACAACCATGCCCAAACCAGGACTCGAACCCAGAATGCCTAGATCATGGGGAAGACCGGATAATCCGTGTGTCCGAACGTCGGCATATTACATCATTCACCCAATAATTATATTTAAATTAATCTTTGAAGTTATTTCCGGTTTTTTTTAAATAATTAGAATTCAGACAAAACAAATCTAATTACCTTACAATTTTTGTCGCTACTGTTTACCCAATGAGAACTTTCAGGATTCTATTCCTGTGTGCTAAAGCTAAATTAAGACTTCTAGAGGCACTTAGAAAATACAAATATCCCCCCCCCCCCCATTTCCTAAAATTTTTCAAAACAACATATTTTTTATTGCTTTTTATTTAATATTTACATAATTAGTTTTAAATAGCAAATATTGATATATCAAAATAGCACATGTTTATAGTTTTCTAGAAAGTTAATTGCAGTATATTACATATAAAAAAATACACTACTGAAATTTTAAAGTAAAGTTAAAGAAAATAATTTTAAAAATGACGCACATTTTTATAGTAATTAACAAAAGGATTTGGCATTTTTTTCTAATCATAGAGCATCAAAATTATCCACACTTATAGAACAGTATAAAAAATTGCGTACCGCAATAATATAGTGATGTTTCTAAAATAATGTTTAAAATTTAATTTAAACAGTTGTTGATTTTAATTTGAATGAGCTCTATTGCGCAATTTTTATAATAAAATCAATGCACAAAATGAAATGTTTTTTAAAATGGTGATAAATATCCTCGAAATTCGGGGCCTCTAAAATTGTTTAGTTCTTATGTATTTACCTACATTAACCATTCAATAATTTTTTGTAAAGCTAATTAATAGAAATTTCTACTTTGAATAATCCTCATATTGTAAAACAATAACCCTGTATTTTTAACCTATAAGAATAATAGTTTTAAAAAGAAAATGTAGTTTGAATATACTTTAAATTGTTTGAACTTCAAAGTCGAACAAAATGCACACAATTGAATCATTATTTAAAATGTGAGTAAAACAGCTTGTCCCAGAATAGTATAGATAAATAAAATTTACACCCGTATCTCAAAAAGCTTTTTAGAATTCCGTAAAATAACGGCCATAGATAGCCAAAACACAAATTATTTGCCTTAATGGCATACATAATAAAACCCACCTCAATTAAATTATATTTCGAAGCGATTACAGTTACGGATAAACTATAATTTAAATATCCGTCAAGGCACTGATTGTCATTGACTAGATAATGCTCAATTATTTCCACGAGACAATGGAAAATGGTTGACGCAGGCCACGTAGCTTGCTGTTAGTCATGTGGAAGTGGAAAACCATAATTACATTTTTACGCGTGGAGAAAAAAAAACCGAGAAAAATGTATTTTTTGAAAAACTTTATTTGAGAGATGAACTCATTAATAAAAGGCTAATACCGGTATCACGTGACATAACACATCTATTAAATTGCCTGCAGACGATAAAATTCCATCACCGATATGGAAGAAAAAAATGTTTTTTAACGGAAGCTAACATTTAATGTAGCTTCTTTCATCTCAGAATTTGTAACTTTAGTAACACTCATGCAATCGACTATTTAGCGCACGTAAAGTGGCAACATTAATGAGATTTTTTTCCCGCTTGATGAATCATAGATGCTGGATATTTTATGGAAATTACTCGCAACGAGTTAGGTTAGAATTTTGAATTATTTGTGAATGCTATACATTGTTTTATTGAGATGTTAGATATTTTCGACTTTAATGATGCTGGGGAAACAAATCTCGTTTATTCTAAAATACAAGAACTATTATTTATAGTTATAGTTTCCCATTAATAAAATAATTTATTTTAATAATTACCAATTTAACTAAAATATTCATTGAATTCATTAACATTAAATAGTTATTCTAATAAATATTGAAAATAAAATTGTAATATTTAAGTAAAATTTACTAAATATTCCAAATTTTAATCCAACATCATTTTAAAAAATGTCTGGATTTTTTCATAACTTTAATGCGTTTGGTTTATTTTATCACAATAAGTATACTATTTTAAGCAGGAATTTTAAATTTTACAAAAATGTCGCATGCAATTGTAATATTTTGTAATTTTTTTAATCATTGAATTACAGATCTGAATTGAATCAAAGAATATTTTTATTTTTTATATGTCACAATTAACATTTATATATCATTAAACTAACGAAAAATCATATCCTTAATTCTCACGAAATATATTTACGGAATTTTACTAAAGTAACAGAGCAAATTTGCAAGATCAAATGTGATTCAATTGTATTTTTGTTTAGAATTATTATGATTTCAAAAACGTTTTGAAAATTACTGAACATCCATTCTTTAAGTAAGTATTTCATTTATTTACAAAACCTGCTGTTGTTTCATTGTATTCATTTTGTTTATTTTTTAAGCCAATGCCCATAGTTTCGTTTTAGATTTGGTGTCTACTGATCGGAATATTAATAAAAAGATTTGAAAGTTTTTCCCCATTCGGCTATTACCCTAAATGGCTAAAAATTTATTATCCTTATCTTTAAGAGAGGAATGTCACTCTTACAGATGGAAAAATCCGAAGCATTAAAACTTTATCTGGTCATTCAATGAAAATTCAAATCTCTAATTTATTTTCATATCAGAACATGATGTTGTTTCTGGGGTGAGGTTATTGGCGTCAACAAAAAAGCATTTACAAAAGCTCAGTTTTTTAAAAATTAATGAATGACTGCAACAAATAAAATCTAGAAAAATGTCGTTTGGAGCACGTGATTACATGAAATGAAATAAATAGGAAACGTGATTTTTTTAAACAATCAATGCGAGACAAAGTTTTTTGGATCGTTTGCAATACTAAAGTGACTAATTCGATGAAACAATTAAAATGAATAAAAATATAATTTAACTTGCACGAGCACGTGGTGCTTGGCCGTTCAAGAAATGATGTCTTGACAAGATACATTTAAATATGCATAGCATATTTCATTTTAATTATTTTATTTTTAAATTTATATTAATTATATTCAGATGAGACAAGTTCTCATGAGATGTGGTAAATTCACGCTACGCTATTCTATTGAAAACAGTATCTTTGCATACTCAAGGTGACATAATTTTTTATATTTATTTACAATAATTCGAATAAAAAGACTTCTTTAAAGTATTCAGCAATCTTGGAAGACCTTTAGTAACTTACGTCCTACTTAATACTTTGAAGAAAGTATGAAAAATTTTATATTTCGGGATTTAAAAAAGGCATTGTGGTTTAAGTATGAAGTGAGACAAAGAAATTATTATTACCAAGGAAATTACTACAATATTTACTAAATATAATAAAATAACTAATAATATTAAATATAATAAAGTTAAAATAATTGACTAAATGCAGCACAACTTCAAACGACAATACTAATAATGTACTAACAATAATTATCCAGATACATAATCTGGGCATAAAATTGCCCCTCCCCCCTCTAAGTGAAAAGAAAGACGAACAAATATCATCTCGATCGCTTGATAAATTTAAGAGATTCGCTATTTTCTTCTTTTTCAATGGAAGTTTTTTTTCTTTCCTTACTTTCTTTCGGGCTAGTAATATTCGAATGACTACTGCCATTTCAAGCTGCATAAATATATCCCAAACTTTTCAGCGATTCATCAATCATTGGTGAAGTCAGAATCCAAGAAATAGAATGCATCAATTTCATTGAGGAAAGCATTTTTGACGATATATTCGACAGTAATATCTATATCTAAAAGTATCAAACATAATTTTTGTCTAATTCGATTTTCATGTTTTTTTTCCGTCAGTTTTTTTTTTTTTTAAATTTCTTCTTATTCTGTTAATATCAACTTGGATGTAACCTAAAATGCCGTCGTGTGTTTCATACAGATAGATTCAATAACATTTTAGAATTTAAAAAGGATTGGACTAAAATGGAAATATCAGGAAAAAAAAAATTTCAATTCGTAAGAAAATGATTAATTAAAAATTCAATAAAAAATGTATTTTGTTTATTCTTTTTTTAATTAGAAATATCTTTGATTGTAACGACATCAAAAGATTTGTAACGACAGAATGAATTAATAAATCTAAAAGTTTAGTTATATTCTGAAAACATATTTAAAAAACGTGAATGTTTCTTAAATATTTAATGAATTATGTCCTGGTCCCAAGACACAATTCTTAAAAACAAAGATTCTTTTCTCTATAACAATTAAAAGTGA
>JAOUZG010023659.1:520206-580695 GCA_026289955.1 Argiope argentata | reverse complement strand
GTTGGTTTATTTGGCTTAATAGCGCAAGAACCAAGCAAGGCCTTGCTGCGCCAAACAAGGTTGAAATGGACACTAGTGATAAAAATCAGCAATAAATTTAAAACTAGATGAAAGTTTTTTACATGAAACTCTCTCAAAAGTCAAGGATAAAATTTATGATGAGACAAAAAAAAAAAAAGATAAACTATAAAATTGACGTAAAGATTTGGGCATGTCAATTGATGATCATGGAAATATATTTATCAGTCAATTGATGATGCATGGAAATATATTTGAGAACTCTTCTCTGAAATTAAAGCGGATTAAAAATAAATGTATATATCATTACTGTATTTTAAGACGAAAAAGGTATATTGTAAGGAACGCCAAAAATGTTTAGTAACAAAAAAAAAGTAAAATTTTACTTATTTTTATATGTCTAATAATAATCTCCTCTTGAGTTTCCGTTTCCTAGCCGAAGATGGATATGGAATACAAACATCTTCCTTTGTCCCTTCCAGTCCCTCCTTCATATCATTTTCTTAACTATTCTCCGAAACACTGGACTTAATCGTTTCTATTTCAGTTTCAGTTTTTAGTTTTTTCAATTGCGCGACTGGGGCATTTTTTCAATGTTGAAACAACCAAATTTCAAAGTTCGGTAAAAACAGAGGCGAGCGATTTCTTACCACTTTTTAATGCCCATTTTCTTAAATGATTTTGAGCTGAAGAATTTGTATTTTGCTTTGAAGTAGAGTCAGATATTTATCGGAATGTGGTTTTCCAAAATTTTGAAATCATTTCATTATATCTATACGAAAGTCAGAAAAAGCTTTATGGTGTGAACTTTTACAGTACTGAGATAACTTTTAAGGAATTGTTGCTTACTACCAGCCAGTGCTGGATTAAGTAATTTTTCATTAATTAATTTTAATTTTATTCGTTATTTAAGTAGCAAATTTTGATATATTGGTATAACCAAATTCTTAATTATGTGCTCTCTCTAAAGGATTGTTTTCTAATATATTGCTTTCTTTAATAATGGTTTTAATATCTTGTAATTTTTTGAATAATTTTACACAAAATTGTTTAAAAAAATGGCCATATAGTTGTCTAAACAATTTTCAGTTATTCAGCAAAAGTTGTAATTATAATAAAACAGCTTAATATGAAACTTGTGAAAGTAATTAATTAGGAATATTGTTAAAGTTAACCAGTTACCGCTTGACTTAAGGCTTAAAAAATATATATACTTTATATTTTCTACATGCATTTTCTAACCTGAAACATCCTTAAACTAAAATAATCTTCTGTCCCGTACCCTCTTTTTGTGAGAGGGTGAAAATTCTTCTGAATGACTTGGAACTTAATGATGTTGCCATTAAATCAGTTGGTTCCTTTGTATTTCCTGATTGGAACACACCAAAATTTTCATTTTTGAATCCTTTTCTTTTAGCCCAAACCGACAACTAATATTGAGCACAAAGCAGTTACAGATAAAACCTCTAAGTTTGGAGTTAATAACCTTCACAAGTACCGTCTCCTCCTACTATGGAAGAAGAAAATGTCTTTCATTCAACAAATGCAGTAAAAGTTGTCACAAGGTATACTGCAAATCAGTCACTTCATTTTAATTCTGACGCTTAATCTTAGTAAAATGATATATCTCACCAAGATACGAACAAGGAAATCTAGGTCTGCTCATCTAAAGATATCATAGAATATGATCCAAATGAAACCGTAGAAGAAACTTCTCTTGTTGTTTCAGAACAACCTACCATAAAAAAGATTTCCTCCGCTAAAGCTACTTTTGAACAGAATATGAATCGACACCCACTTCAACGGCTGAATTTTTAAACATTTTATTCTAAAACATGAAATACTCCTGCCCATGGCAGGTATTTAAAAAAAGCCCCGTGTCAAAAAACTGGTGAATTATTTTTTTAATCATCATTCGAAGCTTTATCTTTGTTACTTTGCTTTCGAATTTTTACTTCATTGAAATGTTGGAGTTTCGAAAATCACAATACTATTGACTGCTTTTCACTGCTTGATTTTTGTATTCGTTTTACTAATAGATATTTTTTTTATTGTAAGTGCTATTGTTTCATAATTTTAACAATTTTGTTGCCTAGTGCCTTTACATGTTCCTTTTGTTTGGCGAAGTTTAGCCAAATTTGGGTATTGTGCCATTAAACTCCATTATCCAATCCAAACAGAAAGAGCCATTATTTCCTGCCTGCTATCAATATAGGAAGCAAAAGGGGATTTTCAGAATGAAATGAGTTATATAACATCAAGCCATTTATTAGTTTGAGGCCTACTATTTCTATAAGAAAGCTCGATAATAAACTGATTCGTGTCTGTATAGGACACACACGTTTTACCTATAAACATTCATTTTTGGAGACAGTGCAACCGATATGCCCCCCATGTCGGGGCGTTTTTTGTATTAAACACATTTTAATCCTCATTTAACTCTCACAGAATTCTTTTTTTATTATTATTAAAATCGTCTTTATCAGACTTAATGGGGGAGAAGTACCATCTAAACATTTTCAAATTCTTAAAGGCTATTCGCCTTCTTACAAATATATAATACGTTTTTGCGTGTTTTTAATTTATGGGGCAGCTTTTAAAAAAGGCTTTATTACTTTTTTCATTTTTCACTTCCGCTTGTAAATCATCTTTACTTATTTTAAATTTCTGAAATAATTTTATATATTTATTGAAATTTAATCAACTTTCACCTTCTCTAAGGAAGGATTTTATACCTTAATACATTATTTTTATCTAGTATGCTTTTAGACCATATGCATATAAAAATTCAACACATAAACAATATCTTTTCATGTTTTTAAAGGCTGTTTGTTTTTTTTAACTGCAACTACTTCTTTTTATTGCTGATTTAATTTGTGTGATAGCCTTCGAAAAAAATATTATCTTTTGTCTCATTTCTTACTTTTATTTTTGAATCATTTTTTTTGTTTAATCTTTAATTGAATTTTGTATTACTGTTATTTTATTAAATTCTGTCTTTATTTTTACTTGAGCCACATAATTAACTCATATTTTGTAATCTGGTTTGAAGTCAGACCGTATTTTTGGCGCAATAGGACCAAGGAGGGCTCTTGCGCCAAAAAAGTCCAAAACCAACAAGATATTATCACAGGAGGCGTTAAATGCACCAAACATTAAGAAAATAAACAGAATCGTTTGCAATCATCGGTCGGAAACATATTAAGCCTAATGTCATTAGCGTGGGGGAAAAAATTGGCAATGGAGAAATGAAGATTTTTGGCTGGAAAGTTAGTTTTTAATTAATAAAAAATTAACCACTCAATTATCGGAATAAATAACCTATGTCCTATTCTAGAATATAATCTATCCCTGTGTTAAATTTCATCCGATTTCGTTCTGCTGTTCTGGAGTGATTGACTAACATCATTCAAACTTTCACATTTATAATAGTAGTATAGACATATTATATATCATATTACGGAGCTCACATAAAAATTTAATTTTTTTTTTAGTTTTTTCTTTTATTATCAACCTCTACAGCATCCAGTAATTTTCGTATAATTTCCCACTTTATTTAAGGTAAGTTTGTATGTTTTGGAAGTTTTTGTTTTAGGCAATATTTTTTTAAAAAACCTTTCTTTTACTTTTATTTATTTATTTATTTTGAGAAAGGGGTATCTTGTTTACAAATTAAAATTGCATTATCCATTTCAGCTAAATCTGAGTTTTTGCTGAAACTGTTTTAAGGACTGATATTCCAGGTGAAGGAAATATTTGCAATTTTCCTCAATTATTTCCATCAATTAAAATTCATTGATCTTTTCATTATTATTCTTTACAGATCTTCAGAATCTTCTTCCCCTCGGAAATCTCCTCCTCAACGGTTTTTGAAAACTTCCCATTCTTTCTTCGATAAACTTGGTATTTTTGAATTGTTTCGAAATGTTTTGGAAAATAAAATATACAATAGCATTAATGTAATTCATAGAGAAATATTAATTCAAGTACACGATTTTCAAATGATTAAATGATTCAAAAGATTCAACGCATTTGCTGCCGCATACCACACCTGTGCGTTACAGATGATATGTAATTGCAACAAACCATCTATGTAATTAGATTATCCTTTCTCTACTACAGTTAAGACATAGCAAAGAAGGGGTAATCTAAATAGAAAGATGGCCAGGGCTTGACTAAGGCAGGGGCATACGGGGCAGTTGCCCCTGGCCCCCACATAAGTGGGGGCCCCAAATCGAATATAAATTTTATTTTACGTTTCCTTCTTTAATGAATGCTCTTCATTAGTAAAGTAGTAAAGAAGAGGGAGCCCTAAAGAAAATTTTGCCTCTGGTCCCAATTAGGCTAAGTCGGGCCCTGGAGATGGCCCGGTTATTAAGCGTGAGTAGTGGCAATGAACGTACTAAGCAATTCGTTCGTAATTTTTGCACTCAAAAGTAACATCATTCAATTAGTTTTCGTTTATTATCTTTAATATATATAAATTTCAATGTGTTCGCGAAAACATTTATTGAAACATATTTAAGAGAAGATATTAACAGTTATTAATATCTCTTCTCATCAACATTATTTGAATAGTGGCAATCTTTTTCTAACATTTCTATGCATATATCAAGAAATTAATGTAAAATTGCAACCATCTTTGATTGAACTTTAGATTTTTCAATACTTTGACTTATAAGAATTAAATTTAGCACATATGTTTATTTCGATTCCAGTACATTAGAGAAGGCTTATTTTACCTTTCAGTTCGGTCTTCACTCTTCAAAGGTTTGAGGAAGTGAAAATCAGCAAGGAGGAAATTTGAAATGTCCCGCTTCAAAAATTCTCCAAGTATCCTTTGGAATTAAAATTTGAAGCTTCTTACAAGTATCCTTTTTACTACCCAAGTCTTTTATTCTGTTTGGTGGACAAGATACTGTAATCCCATTGAATGAAAACTCGCAATAGAAATTATTTAACATTTTATAATTTCGCTGAAAAGCTTTGCCCATTATGAATAAAGCAAATGCAGGTGGGTGAAAAAGAATGTATAGAATGTGCTAGATGAAGCGATTTGATGTTCGCAGTGGAATGGGATAACGAAGAGGAGCTGCCAAACGAGTTCTGCCATTTTCGCGCTCAGAATACTAATGCTTCACTACCCCGGATACTTATTGAAAGAGAAAGTTTGGCAGTTCAAGGTTGGATGACGGAAGTTTAGCGGCTGTGTTTAGGCAGCAGTCGATTCGCGCGTGGGTTCGTAAAAAAGGAAACACAAAAGCAGAATGAACATCTTGGTTCGATAAAGCAGCTAGAGTAATTCTTTCTTTATGTTTTCAGGTGGAAAGCGATCCTGCCACTTCTATCTTGTCTTTGTTTCGGAGACTAATTTCGTGTTTCGCGAACGATTGTGATGTAGCGTTTTGATTAAGGAGTAAAGGAACCACTTCTTTTACCAAAGACATTATTTTTGCTCTGAATATTATATACTAAAAAAGGATGAATTCTTTCAGAGAAGCAGGATGGGACAGATATTCATATGAAAAGAAATAGACATCATTAATTGTATTCTATGCACTTTGTCCCGAACAATGAGACCAATCCTGTTATTAGGATCTATTTCGTTGATGGCTCTGTTTACTTGTACTACCCTTGGTAAGTTATTTTTCCTTCCAGATGCTTATGGAAAAATATAATTAATCTTTTAACCCTTTGCGGTCCGATGTCGAGTGTGACTCGACATTCAAGACTGTGCATCATTTTAACTTTTTATTTATTTATTTTTCAAATTTAATTATTAAAAATGTCTACATAATGGTTAAGAGATGTAGATTAATTTTTCAAAGAAATTCGACTAAAAAGAATTATATCTATTTATTTTTCATAGCTATAAACAAATCTTTGTATTAGGTGAATAATTTTGCATCTAATTATTTTTCAGGCTGCAAAGGGTTAAAATTTATCTATACCATTAAATGCTAAAACAATTATTTTAAAAATTGATAACTATTTTTAATCATTATCAGTATTATTTAGAGAAAACCTAAAATGCAAAATCAAAAACAAATAACCCTATGGTATAATTTAAATGAAGGAAATTTGAGAATTATTCAAATAGTTAAAAAATTAAAAAATGAGATTAATGTTTAAACACTGGAATTACAGTCTCTGAATTCATTGATTTAAGTCCATGGAATTTAAGTAAACAGAATTCTGTAAAATAATAAATCGTTAAACATAAGATAAAATAATGCACTACTTTTATTTTGACTACCTGATTGTTTGTGAAACTGTTTAGTGTACGATCTTAATTTAATAATTTATGAGATCAAAAATAGATTCAAATAGATTAAGATAAAAACGAAATAATCGATTCAACCATCTTAAAATATCAATTATTAGACATGTTTTTTGAAAGTAACTTCATGTATTCTCCCCAAATTTGATGCTTCACTTCCTGTTAATTTGACATCGATATTCCAAATTGGTTTCAATATTTTTTTTAACTTTCATGCTTACTGCATCTTCATATTTTGAAACAAATCCAACATTTCGACTGAGTTCTTTCAGAAGAAAAATATATATTTCCTGATTTTAACAGCATGATTCTACTCCAATACCAAACTGGTAATTTTATAATCCTTTTTTAATGAAAATTTATTTAACCCTTTGCAGTCCGAAAAATAATTAGATGCAAAATTATTCATCTAATACAAAGATTTGTTTATTGCTATAAAAAATAAATATAATTTTTTAAGTCGAATTTCTTTGAAAAATTAATTTACATCTCTTAACCATTAATCAGGCGTTTTTAACAATTAAATTTGAAAAATAAATAAAAACATCAAAATGATGCACAGTTTTGAATGTCGAGTCACACTCGATATCGGACCACAAAGGGTTAAATGAAGGTTTTTTGTTATAAGCTGAATGTTTTGCATTCTAGATGTGTTTTTAGTTTTCTATCCCAAATTCTGTTTTTCTCTATGTATCCTAAAAATATTCATATTTTCTATAGAAATATGAGCTTATATTGGCGCATCTTTCGGAATGTATTAATATGTTTCCTTTTTCGGAGGACTAGCTCCTTAAAAAAATAGTTTTACGTATTCAAGATATAATATTATGAGGTTTAATACTGATTTTTTTAAATTTATATTACATACGAAGCTTATTGTTGCATCTTATACCATCAAAGTAAGGAAAAATCAATGGCACGAAAAACTTTAAAAAAAATTAAATTAACAATGCAAAAAATATATGAATGAATAATAAGAAGGATTATAAACAAAAACATTCTATCAACTTATTTTTATGAATATTCTTAAAGATCTTAATAATCTGTTTTCGTTAAAACAACTTTTGATCAGCAGCTTTACTTTACTGAAATTTAATTGAAACCATTTGTTTACAATATCACGAATGATCAGTTTATTATTTATCTTTTAAAGAAGCGACATTAATTACCTATATGCTTGTCACTTACGCACAGTTGATTATGATTGAAAATCTAACTTCAGAACGCTAAATCATCGTTCAAAAGCTTCTAAATATATATTTGAATAATGCGTAATACGAACAATTTTTAAAGGGGAAGTCATTAGTAATTCAAGTGATATCTCTGAAAAATCTTCAGAATTAAGAATATTTCTGATAAAATTTGGTGTCTTTATATAAAATTCATAGAATTTTGAAGAAAATTCATTTCTAGAAGGCCTGTCTCAAGCACTAGTGAGCACTACACCACACAACATACAAGTTAAATGAATGAAATTTTACATTTAAAGTGTATGAAATTTTGAACCAAAGTGTTGACCGTCTGTCAGCCAGGTAAACTTAAAAAAATGCATCAACTTAGATAAAGTGGATAACTGATATGTGATCTTGTTAATAAAATTGTATCAAATTTTGATTTGAGCCAAACAAAAAAGGAATCCAAAATACGGTTATTCTATGAAACAAACATTCTCATATGCGGGGCTATGAAAAAATTCCCTTAAATGTCACTATCTTGCACAAGATTCACAATTTTTATGCTAGAGGGAGAGGGAATAACATCTTTATTAGAGAATATAGAAGAAATTTTAAGGGAGGCCATTCCCTCTGGTTTACTGAACTCAAAAGGATTTTTAATCTGACATATAAACTTTATTTTTTCTTTAAAAAATGCATTAAATGAAATTCGGCATCGATTTTACTGATTCAATTGAATAATTATATCTAAAGTGATTTTTTTTAAAATAGAAAATGAAGGACCAAAATAAATTTATGTGAACAATAATAAATGTTCTAATTATTCTACTAATATTTTGATTAATGCTTTTATATATGCATTTCATATAATTGCATTTAATATACAGAAGTAATGACATTTTTTATAGTGTATCGTTATGCATTAAGTTTCCATAGACTGCGATAACATTTCAATTCTTTCTCTAATACAGTATAGGGAAATTTTATTTTATAAATTAAAAGCCGATGTCCTGATACAGGGGTAGCACGTCCTCCTTGTCATCTGGGCGTTCTGGGTTCAAATCCCGGTTCGGTAAACAGATAGAAAACAGAAGAATCGAATCCCGGTTCTTCTGTTTTCTATCTGTAAGATGTGTGAATGTGCCTCCAGTAAAAAGGGACTGCGCAAAGCTAATGTGATGCATGAATAGCTAACACGTACTCTTGGCCCTAGTTAGCGCTACTTGAAACAAGAGACGCACCATCGGCTTAAAATCGCTGACTGAGTCAGCAAGCTTGTACATGGCAAGTGCCATTAGAAACAAAGAAAATGGTTTTTCATTGAAGATTTGCTCTCATTAATTGCTTATCAATGAACTTCCAGATGAATTAAGAAGTACAAAAATTATTCCCTTCAGCTCAGTTGAGACTCAATGCATTTAAATAATAAAGATAATGCAGTCAAATTTTTGATTCATACATTAAAATAACCAAAATACATTCGAATTAAAGGCGATAATAAGACAATATTTTAATAGAAAATTCAAGGGACAATATAAAAAAATAAAACTTGCTTTAAAAAAAATTCCATTTAGCTAAACATCCCTTTAAGTGGAATTTTCAATAACTTACAGGAGCCTAAAAATAACTACTAGGTAATTTTTGAAGTCAAAGAAAGGTCGTATCTATGACATTTTTGACATTAAATAAGCATTTTCAAGGAAGTATTCAACCTCTTCTCTTAATTACAGAATTAAAACATGTGATTGCATTAGATTTGCTTGTTTATGTTATTACTGAATTTAAGTTTAATTAGTGAAAATACTTATTTTGGTGCATATGTGAAAGGAAAAATTGTATAAATGAAACACAGCGAGCATGACATTTGTTATTTACATTTGCTATAACTTACGAAAAATTATGTATGATTTGTTCAAAACATATTCTTGATTGATATTTTTCAGTTGGCATTTTTTTAAATAGGAAATTTTATTCAATTCCATTTAATTGGTTAACATTATCACACTTTACTGACTAATCAAATTGGTCATGTGATTTGATATATGCTGAGTTTAGAGAATTGATAGATATTTAAAACAATTATATGAACTATTTGCTTATCTATATAAAAATAAAATATTTTTGAATCTACTGTGAAAGAGTTGATTTTGATGAGTACGAAAAATGCACACACTAGGAAACAGAATTGGCTTTTTCCCCTGTGTATTGTTGTATATTTTTGCCATTTTCGCGGAAACAAACTTTTTCTTTCGATAACTAAGCTATTTCAACAAATGTCCAGTAAATATTTTTCAAAAGTAACAGCTTCAGATGTAACATCTCATTGTCTGGTTTTTAATCTTATGTATCTATATATCAATCTGCAGAATAAAATATCATGTTTGATTAATCTTTCAAAATAAATACGTGCTTTAGGAAAAATCTATGAGGATGCCTCCCCCCCCGGATGGTAATAAAGTCACAGTTATTACATTTATTTATTTAAAAAATTTAAGCTAACAAATGCTACATAAACAGTTGGAGGTGAACTGTGACTTTGAAATGATAAAATCGAAATCATTGTTTTTTGGGCGCTTTTTTCGGTATATGTGTCCAAGATAATAAAGTTCATTTTGTGATACTTGAGCTACTAACGCCAAATTTAGATATTGTAATGATCTGTAACTAATACTCAGTAAATGACAAAATCCAAATATAAAATAAGCTAACTACACTTACAAATGAATTTAACTCTTTCGTTACGGCAATCATTTTCGCTGGAGTAAAGCCACAAAACGGAGCTCTACTCTGTAAAGTCCGTATATTACGCATCGGTAAACTGGTGCTCACTCTTAATCTTTCAATGCTACATTATCATTTTCCGGATCGTACTCTTCTGTATGTGTTACATAATGACATGTTTGGAGGATTTGCAATTAATATAAACAAAATACAATTTAGGATAATTAATATTTTAAATTTTCAGTAATTTATTTCACAATGATACATTTTAAAACGTGCATTTATGAAAAAATCCATTTTACATTCATACTTAGATTAGCATCTTAAATCGTGTTTCACTGCAAACCATTTTTTTTCTGTCGTTTTATAAACTGAAGAAAAATGTCTTTCCGTTAATCTTAGTAGATGATTATTTCCAACTCGATGTTGACGTCTTGTACTTTGATGATACTTTCCCAATATTTCTCTAATTAATTTCAAATGAAATTTTGTCATGGCTTTCATCTTGTGTTTGTAAAAGCAATAAGCATCTCAAACGCAAATTTCCAACAATTCTAAGAAAAAGTTGCGTTACCATTTTAAGGATATGTATGCGCCAGCTTTCTTGCACAGAGGTAGCGCGTCTTCCTCGTGTTCTGGGAGTCCCGGGTTCGAGTCCCAGTTTGGGCATGGTTGTTCTTCTGTGTTCGATCTGTAAGGTGCATATTTGCGCCTCCCTGTAAAAAGGGGCAGTGCAAGCGACTGTGATGAGTGTGTAGCTGAGTCGTACTCTTGGCTCTAGTTGGCACTACTTCGAAAACAAGAGACGCTCCTTTCGGCTTAAATCTGCTGCTGTATTAGCGGATGGGCTTGTCCATGGCGCCATAAGTAACAACAAGATTTGTATGTAGCATTCACCGTGCTGATTACCATATTCACTTTATCCACTGAGTTATTATAATTCAATATGCATACATATTAATTACATACTTTTTCTTGAGAGCCTAATTAACGTCTTAAATTCTGATGAATACATGATACACCGCAAATATATTTCTTTTTTATCCATCCACTTTGTGACTAATAAATTACTGAATGATCGAAATGATGCATCTCCTCGTTTTAACCTTTCATCAATTTTTGGAATTTATCTCCATCTTTTTCTAACTGTCTGTGCAATTATTATGTAGAAAATTAAATAATGTTGGACTTAAATACAAATTGTCTACATAAAGTATGTGGTCCTTTCCTAGGTACGGCTTCATAAGTGAACTAATGTAACAGATATTCCAATATCCCAATTTTCACTATGATCCCTGGTAGAAGATCTGGCAAAAGCAATTATATCTTGTACAAATCCTGCCTGATAATCACTGAGAATAAAGGATTACACTCCAAATCTATTTCTTTTGGGCAGAAGTATATGGAGTAAGACAGCTGTCCTTAACATAAAAATAAACTTTCGCCAGTACATAGCCATTGGTAAAGTTGAAATGCTTGACTAAATTCGTTTCGTAGTATGTCAATGACACTCCGTATTTTGTGCTAAGTAGAACCGACATCATGAGTGAAATGCAGCATCTGGAATAATTTGAAATAGCCGTTTCTCGTCACTACTTCTGCAAAAATATCGCTACGCAGAAGTTTGTCTTTACTCCCGTATTCTATTAATGCTAACTTTTTGTTGCGCGTCTTTAAAAATGACAGAAAAAAAAAAGCATTATTCAGTTAATATTGTCCCTTCTGAACAGCACTGAAAAATAAAGCTTTTGGGATTTCTATGCCCCAAATTCACCTATCGAAGTGTAAGAGAAAAGATACTCTTACCTTGTCGTTCCGGGAACTTCTAGATGAGATAGAATCGAGGTATTCCAACATGAATCAGAACACAACATCGAAAGCATTAGTCCAGGGTTTTCTTTTTCATCTAATTTTTATTTGCTTGACGAGGACACAGGCACAGATAATTATTTACAAATATATACATATATCCCTTTTAGTTGTAGGAATCATTCACATCGCTTACAACCATCACTGGGTGCGTTCACACCCCTAATCCCACTACAGCTACCCCAAAAAACTCTAGAACCGAAACTGAAACTCACATCTGTTACTGTGGGATCATGGGATTTTTCCCTGACGTCACCACTACGCTTGCGCGAAAGTGTTACATCACGTTATGGTGAGGCCAGGAATTCCAACAAAAGCTGTTCCTTTTGAATTGTTTATATTATTATTTTTTCGGGATCAATATTGCTTTGTTTCTCTTGCAATTAACTATGCAAGTTTTTCAAAGACGAAAAACTGAAAATAGTTTAATATCTTGACTGACCTACTAATGTTTCCTTTAATTCCTGAGTTCCCTGACGCAAGCATGTATTTTAGGGACAAATTTTTTAATTTCCATATTTCACAGACACTAACATTTGTTTCAAACTTCGGAGGTACTATATACAACTCTTTTCTTTTTGCGTATTGTAAAATTATCTTGATTTTCATTATCTGAATCATTTTTCAATCAATCAATCTGTTCAAGAATAGAAATTTCTTTGACCTTGGTCACAACATTCTGACAAAGGGGATGCACAAAGATTTTATGAAACCAAAGCACCAAATAAAGTTTCCATATTAATGTTACGAACCTTGAAAAAATAATAGCTGTTATCCAGCTTGGTATAATGCTGCAAGGAATATTTCTTGTTATATTATACTTTTGTACCACATACTTAAGTTCTGCTTAGAAAACATAGAAGAAGCTTGTTTGGACGTACAGAATATATTAACACTAGGTTTGCGGGACGCGTCACTTTGACGCATGTCGAATTTTCTAAGGAAAATTACACAACCCGTTAGCATTTTTATTTTATCTCTTGTAATGACTTTTATCCATTGATCGAGACAAATATAAATATAAGTCTATTTTCTTCAAAAGCGGTGAAATATGGAAATTCTCTTTGTGCTATACTATCTCTACGGATAAGAGTCAATTTGACACGATCGTAATTTGGACAAAATTTTGAGTAAACTTGCAAGCATCACATCAATAATAAATAGAAATGTATCGACAATATTTCAAACCGTTATCCTATATCGTTATCTCAAATGAAACAAGCGATAAACAACTCTTGCCGATAAGCAGTAATAGAAAGAACAAACTCAGAATGTCGATTGATGTCAGAGTGCGATGAGATTTTGAAGGTTTCAGCTGCTTAGTTTGAGTATTGAAAAATAAAATACTCCAACATTTTTTGAATTATTATTGTGAACCTCAATTTTATCTATTTTGACAAAAAGCCCTTCTTTATCATCTGAATATGTCTAGAATAGGAAATAAAATTTTACAAAACCTAGTCAGTATTTGTGAGGAGTCTGCGTTCATTTGTCAAATTGACGAGTGTCCGTAGAGATACATACATAAGAACGCCCATAAACCTAGTGTTAAGTGCATTTAAAATATACTTTTAATGGTATGAATACAGGATCAGTGGAATTGCGCATTGCATTGAATATTAGGCCCTGGTTACTTGAGAAATATTGGATTGTGATTCTTGTCTTAATTGCTTCCAAAGCAGTGCATTTTTTGTGGTATGGGGGCGGGGAGATAAAACAAATCAAGAAAGAGCCAAACAATGACATATGCCTTCGATAAATTAGATGAACACACACACACAAGGGGGGAAGGGAGATCGCGGGGTCTGTGGCCAAGTGATATCACGCTACCATCGGCTAGAGCCGGTGCTCGTACTCACGGGTCATCGCGTGGATGCCGTTTATTGCCGGCGGTCATATACACAGGTGAACGAGTGGATGCCGTCTATTGCGGCGCTCGTACACTCAGGTGATCGAGTGGATGTCATCTATATCAGGCAGTCGTAATGATAGTGTTAATTTCTCATAAACACTACATAAAATAACTACAAAACGATCAAATTAATTAAAAATTGGAAAAATGTAATTTAATCGGGGAAAAGTGTAGATGTCATGCTATGATCTAGGGGTTGAGTTGCTCTCGGCATATTTGCAGACATTATCTGCTAGAGTAGTGCTGAAGGCTATTTTTTGCGTTTGGTTACCATGTCATATTTTGTTTGATCATTTGTTATTTTTTTCATCCATTTAAAAACGAATAGTTCAAGTGATTTCTATCTTTGAAAATTTCTTTCCAAACTTAACCCTTTGCGGTCCGATGTCGAGCGTGATTCGAAATTCAAGAATGTGCATCGTTTTGACGTTTTGTTTATTTATTTTTCAAATTTAATTGTTAAAAACGCCTACATAATGGTTAAGAGATGTAGATTAATTTTTCAAAGAAATTCGACTTAAAAGAATTATATATATTTATTTTTCATATCAATAAACAAATCTTTCTATTAGATGAATAATTTTGCATCTAATCATTTTTCAGACTGCAAATGGTTAAATATCAAATTCTATAATTTGATGCTCTTTCAGGTCTATCTGAAGCTCTTTTAATGCTTAGCACCATGCCACCCAGCGACACCACATCGGTGACCCGCGAATTTTTATTGATTTTATGATTTTTTTATTTCATTTTTTATTTTAATTATTTATTATAACTTATTTTGTGAAAAATACTGTTGTTATATTTATTTATTTTATTGAAATAAAAATGTATAGTCCTCCGAAACATCGGAAATCGCTGGCGTCAAGTAAAAGAATCAGTGTCAGACATACAGACAACAATCTTGCAGTATATGTTGAAATGTTCAAAAGTATTCCAGAAAAACTTATTTTATTTCACAACTTTCATATAATCTCATTGATTCTCAATTAATTTCCTTTCTATCTACAATGATAGGTCCTATTGAATATGTAAATGAGAGAAATTCATACTATTGTGGGGTAATGTGTGCACTCATTTCTTAGGAAATATTTCCCTTTCAACTTGAAAAACATTGCTGGCTGATCAAGGACAATAATAATTATAGGCATGCACATGACTTCACTGAATTCTGTCTTGCGCATGACCTTGGTAACAATTTTCTAGTAAAATGACTAAAATAATTTTAGATTCAAATATAAAACTTCTGGATACATTATAATTATGAAATTATTACATAGTTTTTTCAAATACTAATTCATTATTTTTTATTAACTAATTAAAAACTAACTTTCTCACCAAAAACCTTCATTTCCCCGCAGCCAGATAAGTAACGAATTCCGTTTGTTTTTTACGCACACTAATGAGGTTAAGCTTAACATGTTTTCGACTGATTATTTTAAACGATTCTGTTTATTTTCATAATGTTTGATGAATTTATAATTAATCATTGTAATTAAACGATTTTTCCGATTCATTTTGAAGTACTTTAGAATTAAATTAATACAGAATAAAGAAAAGTAAAAAATTTTAATCTGTTTTCCGTTTCCCATCTTACGTAGAAAAATCACTCATTTTGCGTTGTCACAGTTGGCTTTGAATCCTCAATTGGTGTTGATAGATCAAAATAATTTTATGATCTATCAAATAATAGATCAAAATAATTTTTTGATCTGTTATTTATAATAATTGTAATTGTCATTCCGAGATAGTCTGGTTGGCATAGCATTGGATTCGCATCCTTTCTTCAATGCTTGCTTAAGCTTGTGGAGCTGAAAATGAATATAATTAAGCATAAGACGGAGGCAATAATATAATTAAGCATAAGATTAAAATCGAGTGTTCTTTTTTCATGTTGGATAATAAAAGTTTGATTCATGTATGGATAATAAAAGTTTGAGAATACGATTCTTCACTGGTTACATTAGCAAAGACAATATCCAATGTATTCGTTATGTCTTATTTTAAAAAATCAAATATGGGATTTCCATTGCTATGTAAGAATGAAAGTTTCGGATAGGATTTACTGGTGACTAAGTTTTTTTTTTTTTTTTTTGACATAAACACCTTATTTGATGATCATGCCCAACTTGTGTAACATGCCATACAATTTTAATTGCACACCATGTTTTAGTTGATTGTCTTGTTTTTAATAATCATCGTTTACGTATTTTTAATTCAATATTTAGAGACATTCGAGAACTAGTGGGTGAAAATCCTTGCCCGAATATTTTTCAATTTCTGCTGACCATTGGTTTGTTGCCTTTATTTTTTTTTACCCATTTCAAGAATTGTTTTGATTTATCGATTTTATGTCCTTTTATCTTTCTCTTAAATGATATTTCCTGCCTCTTTTTAAAAATTTTTACTTGTTTTTTAAAAAAACTTTTTAACCAGTTTCAAAAATCTCTTAATATTATACGAATTCACTGGTTTTTATTTATATATACCATTTAAATGGTGCAATATAACCAGATTTGGCCTTTGTGCCAAAACTTGAACCAACCAACCATTTCCAATAATTTCTGGTATTTAAAACCGGAACGCCATCTGGCCGTGTCATTTGGTACTGTCATAAAGAAATGCGCGCACAAAATTACTGGACTATCATTTGGAAATATCAGTACTTTTCTGGCCTTTTTGTAGCTACAGATTCTTTGTATTTTATACTTTAATCATCAACACTCCATAGGCTTCCTTGCGAGGATAATTGGTTGCCTGCGCCATAAAAAAAACTCTAGTTTTCGGTGTAACATATCCTAGAAAAGGATCTTGCGCTAGGAAATTGCCACATCCAATCCGATCCAATAGGCTTAACCCTTCGCACTCCGAAAAATAATTAGATGCAAAATTATTCACATAATACATAGATTTGTTTATTGCTACGATAAATAAATATACATAATTCTTTTAAGTCGAATTTCTTTGAAGAATTAATCTACATCTCTTAACCATTGTGTAGGCGTTTTTAGCAATTAAATTTGAAAAATGAATAAATAAAACGTCAAAATGATGCACTGTCTTGAATGGTGTCTAAGAGGCACCATCGGAGTGAGAAGGGTTAAAGCCCGTATAATAATATTTTAATTCAGCCATTACAGACAGACCAGATATTTACTAAGATCGAAACTATTCATTTTAGTTACGAATCAACATAAGTGATAATTTTCCAATTTGGATAGGAAGGGAGCGTTAACAATTAAGTAAAATAAGCCAACTTAATTTTGTTTGCAGATCAGCCTTTAGAGGAAGTGAAAGAATCTGACAGCAAATCAGATGATTCATTTATAGACTGGGATTCTCGTTACTTCAAAGATGAGAAAGCTAATTTAAGAAATAGTACTACAGATAAATGGAACCATTCCAGAATGCTGATGAAGACATCAACGACCGTAAAGTTTCCTGATTGGTGGATTTTTACTACAAGAAGACCAATCATATCTTACAAAGATTACCCTGGGAAACCTGGAGGTAAGCTTTCTGTACAATGAAGATTCTAGGAAGTTGAAATGGCAAATATGTTTAGTTAATAATGCGTTTTGCTTTGTTGTAATTTAATTTAAAATCATGTATTAAATTTTGAAATGATGCTTCTTTTATTCCAATGTGAGCATGAGGAAGATCAGAGCATGTCAAAAATGTTAGCTGGACTATTAGAAGAATAAGTTTATTAGATATCAGATGAACATTTTAGATTTATCTTTCTCAAGCTTTCATTTTTTTTTCCAATTCCTACAAATAGTTCACTCTCCCTATATATATAAATATATATCTTGTTGAAATTTTCAATTGTTAATAAAATGCTTTTTATTCCTCCAATCAAGATCAAGTAAATTCTTTAAAACTTGTAGTAGATGACATTTAATGTTAATACAGTTTTTTTTCAAATATTAATTCATTAATATTTTATTAATTATTAAAAACTAATTTTCTCGCCTTTATAGTAGTTCTTTATAGTAGTAGTAGTTATTAGATCGGGATAGTCTGGTTGGTAGGGCGTTGGATTCGCATCCCTTGCGCTGCGAGTTCGAACCAGGTCGCACCGTACTCCATGTCGAGAGTTATGCCATTGGGGGAACTGAGTCAAAGATGATCGTTATTCGGGTGCTCAGGGTTCCGTACCCTCAGAAGTTATGCAACTCTCCTTCCGTTGTAAATCAGAACACGAGAATAACAATTCTAATTATTTAATAAAAAGTGACTAAAATAACATTTTTCCTAACTTCTATATTTTTTCTAATATCCAGAGTTGGAATTGGTTTAAAAAAATTGTTTTTTATATCACTTGTTGGTTGCCAAACTCTTATAGTGTAATTTCATTAATTTTTGCTCTTCTAATCTAATTAGCACTCTAAATGATTTTTTTAGTATTTCTTAAATATTTTTTGTATAGCTGTAAAATTGGATAGGCTCGCAATTAATCATAAATGGATCTTTCTAATAATTTTGTATCACTATGAAATTGGACAGGGTAGCAATTAATCAGGGATTATTCTTATTAATTAGGGATTTATTCCCGTAATTCCAGTATCTTTTTAAATAAACTACCATCTTACTGTGCAAATTTATTTTTTTATTAAATTTTTTTTATTTTTTTATTATTTATTTTATTCACATAATAAAAAAATTCGCCTAACCGAAGGTATCCAAAAGTAATACTTAAGTAAAAAGGAACTTCATTAATTATAATGGAGCATTATTCAAACTTTTTTAATCTAATTTTTTCTGCAACATTTTTTTTTTCTTGCACATCTTCCAACAACGATTTCGTACATAATTTTAGATAGTGGTGTAGCAAGGGTTGTTGGTACTTTTATTGTCTTCGAAGCCAATATCAGAAGAATGAGATACAGATGGGAGGCAAAGTAAAAAATAAGTAACATACCCCGAACACTATTTACCTCCATTTTTGTAAGTTGGATGTAAAGAAATGACAATTATTAAAACGATTACAAAACATTAAAACTATACTTAGTGCAGTAGCATTCAAACTCAGTTCATATAATAGAAACATTTTTAAGTTTGAGAAAACTTTACCTAAACAAGTTTCAAACACGATTTCCAAAGAGGCTAACCCTTCATCTAATACTCCAATGAATAAAATCATAGCTCCTGATGAAGATATTTCTCATATTCAGAATGATCCTGCCTTTAAAGATGTTCCTTAAATAAAGGAAGCTGAAGTTTGGGATGCAGATGATGAAATGAGTACTTCGAGGGCTTCGGAGTACATTCTAGAATATAACATTAGTGAGGAGTTAGAGGAGGTATCTTCAGATATTAATACACTAGCTCCCTCTCCTCTTAAAGCAAAGAAACAAAAGTTCAAATATATATCATTCTAACGAAGTTTGATTATATAATTCCAACGAAATACAAAAAAAATATATAATGCTTGATATATATACTTGTCTGTGTTTGCTACGTTTTTCCATTTTGTTCTAACAAATTACTTAATATTTGAAACATAAATTTCTTAGTTTTCTTTAACAATTTTAGTCTTTATATTTTAATTCCGAGAAAAAATTCAACCCTTGTTTAAAACATTTCCTCATATTTGATTGTGTAATTTCATTCGCTTAGCTTCTGAATTTCGCTTTTTTTGCTAGTAAGTTTTTTAAAAACTTTTTCGTCCATGTTTTTATATCAATTGCCGAAACTTTAAAATACTTTACATTTCAATTTCAAGTTTTAAATAATATCGTAAGTTTGGTCAAATTTGGCTTATGCGTCAAAAAAAAAAAAAAAGGTTATTTCAAGATATTTCTCCCTTTACTCAGCTGCTGTCTTTTTTTCTCCCCTCGACGGTAACCAAGGGAACTCTCTCCATGAGACGCTGTTGTTTGCTTCCAGCAGCTAATACCCCTACCCCCGCCTACACCCACACACCTGTTGACAGCGCATGACGGCTAATCTATTTCGGTCCCCGCTGTATCGATCGGTCGGTATTCTATTGAATTGACTGATTTGCGCAAGGGGATCAAGAAAAGAGATAGATCTCTGCTTGCATCTGGAATGTTTTCTCTTCTGCGGGCGGGGATATTTTCAATGTTGTCTTGAGTCTTTTTTGTAGTCAACGAAGTAATGCTTTTTCTAAATTTTTCATTACTTACTCAGAAAAAAAAGTTGAAATCAACATTACCAATTTTAATACAAAAAACAGTAATCGCAACTGTTGAAGAAATGAAATCAGTTAAACAAATTAAATAATTTTGATCTACTGATTGAGATAATGAATTGTAAAGAAGCAGAAAATTTAATAAAACTTGTAAAAGTAGGAAATGTTCAAGTTATCCTTTTGTATAATTACTGTACAAGATTTTTTTTATACCTTTACTTACCAGCCGGTACAACTGCTGTACCAGTGACGAATTGGGATTTCTTTCCCTGGAGTAAACTTTCCAGCAATACTCTAAATTACTTTCTGCCCTTAAAATCATTTCCCTTTTTGTCGTACCTCAGATGTTCAGAAAATTTCGGCCAGCAAAAATTTATAAATAGTGCTGGCGCTGCTTAGTTTTCGCAGCCATATTGTGGCGACTCTTTTTTTTCTTCCCTTCTTTCTTTCTTTCTAAAACGAGCAGTATGAAATCAGTAAACTTGAATGAAATGTATGAAAGATATATGATATATGTAACCAGTAACCTTGAATGAAATGTTTGAAAGATGTATGAAATGAATAACCTTAATTTCATACATGAATTATACTAGACGGAATCGAATTGCTTTTGCTACCCATTCCATAAATTTGTAACATCACTTCTCTTTTTCTAATACTTATCTTCAACAGCATGAAATCAAACGTCCATGCAAGTTGAAGCTTTATGATGATGTTTTTAGAGAAAATAAAGCACAATAATAGCAATTTTATTTTGAACATAATATGGTCGCAACTATAATATTTTGGGGGAAAGTGGTAATTTATGGACAAATTATAGATCATATCAACTTATAAATACGAATGTGATAATCAAAACCAGCATATCAAATTCCAAGTAAACCAAATCCAATTTTATTTTATTGAATTCTATTTTTGAAATCTAATAATTATTTGCATTTTAGAACCTTTTTGAATAGAAAAAAATTTTACTTCAATTACGATTTTGTTAAATTCTAACTGCATTTTTCAAAAAAAAAAAATGATGCATGTTTTGAATAAATATAATTGTCATCAAAAAATGAAATTTTCAACGTGTCTACGAAGTATTAAAAACTTAGTGAGAAAGCTACTATTTATTTATATTTCAAAAATTGCGAACTATAACAATAAATAAAAGATAGAATCGATTTTGTACGTAGAGTATTGCTATTGAAATATTCAATTTCGCGATGTACAAGGAAAGAAGTGAGTATTTTTATATATAAAATGTCTTAAAATAGTATATATAAATCTTACATCGTTTATTAGAAAGAATAAATTGATTTGTCAGAAAAATAAAAATAAAATGTTTACAATGTTGAAGTTTTAAAAGAAATACATTGTAACAGCAATCACTTTGACATTTAATAATTTTCAATTTGACAATAATCGCAGTGGAAATATCTTTTCGTATTGTCTCTTAAACAAATGATTATGAAATTGATGAAGTTTTGTTTGATTAGCTAGAAACAGTTGAGCGTTTAATTTAATTTATTCAGCATCGTAATATTTGATAGATTTCTTTGCAAAATTAGTAAATTACTAATTTAGACAAAAAAGAAAATGAAATAAAATTGTGATACAAAGCCATATCTACGAACCTGACAAAGACATAACACTAAAAGAGTAACCTGTTTACTACGGTGTGGAAAGATAACCGATTAACGCTGCGGGTGATCGAAATTGAAGGGGTAATTTTCAACAAACGTGGTTAAAAAAAGGGGAAGGCATTTTTGAGTCTTTCTCACTGAAGATTAGCAGTTAGAATTTTTCAGAGTTTGTCTCCCGTAACCTAAAGGTTAAAGACACTTAACATCATACACTCAACCATTCAGAAGGTGCTGTGAAGGTGCTGTTTCAGGAATTCGCTATGGAATTCCTGAAAGATCTTGAAGAAGATAGCGTAGATTAAAAAATCAATGTTATAGCAGTGAAAATAATCACAATTAAAGGAAACGGCCAAATATTTCACTCTAAACATTTAATACTTACTTTCAGTGATCCAACATTTCTAAAAATTTCAAAATAGTCTTTATAAGCAATAAAATCGTAAAAACTTGACTCTGTCGGTTGATATAAATGCCAAAAATCTGGTCGAACAACTACAGGTTGCAGAGAAAATAAAGCTATTGTGGTTTGACCAGATTTTAGTTTTTAGTTTTAGTCTCCCCATTTTTAAGTCAACTATTTTGGGACGGACCTCGTAATTTTGAATCGCTGTCAGTTGACGAGGACGACTCTTGATCTGACATCACCACCCCAAACTTCCGCACCACACCATTGGGGGTACGTTTGGTCATACGGGTGGTTTCATCAGTGGCTGACGGGTTTGACTTTTATGATCTGCTCGCTGCGTTATCCTAGATCATAATTTCGGATCCTGTAAAACTGTGGCACATACTGTATAGTCCACAATTTCAAAATTTCGGTTCGTATATATTGTTTTCCAGTGCATGGTTAGAATTAATGGCACAATGCGGTTTAATAGTGCAAGAACCATATCTTTTTAGATCTTCTCCAAGCAAAAGGTAAAATTAGAGAAGATTATAAAAGACATTTGAATGAAAAAAATCGGGGATATCAATATAAAACTGTATAAAATATAGTGTTCCAAAAAACGTGTAATATTACAATAATAAAATAGGGATCAACATATGAAAATGAAAAACCCGATGGAACAATGCAAAATGGTTCTTCATCTTTTAATTGAATTTTCTGATTAAAATTTCATCGTTCACGTTTTTTAATTTCCTCATCGCTGGGCATGCAAATGCTTGTAAGGGAATATCTTCATAAAAACCTTTTTTTTAATGGAATTCAGATTTTTACGGAATTTTTAATAGTCATTTGTTTTATTCTTTAACCGTATATATGGCGCAGTATAGTCAAGTGTAACTTTTGCGTTATCAAATCCCATAAACTAATCCAATCATCATTCTACAACGCACACTTTGATTTGAAACCCTTCATAGTGGTCTCCACAAAACATTTTTGTATACTCTGTAATAAAGTAGTTACCCCACCTCCTGCAAGAAAAAATGTGAACCTTAGGTAAGACTGAGAACGTCTTGCGTAGTATTTTCGTAAATCTAGCCTGAATTGCGTGAATTATTAACATCTAGCCTGAATTTGTTGAATTATTAACTTCTAGCCTGAATTTGTTGAATTATTAACATCTAGTCTGAATTTGTTGAATTATTAACATCTAATCTAAATTTGTTGAATTTATGGTGTCCCCTCAAGGCCAGTCTTTTGGCATGTTTTTCTCCAACCGATTGAAATAAAAATTTCGCACAGAACTACAACTGAAATCATGAAATCACATACCATATTTGTATTTAGTCATTACATTTTCAAGTTATCCTATATACATTTTTCCAAAAGTGTAGACAGACAGACTTTCAGCCGCTTTTGGATTTGGTTTGAAATTTAATATATTTTTACAATACAGATGAATCTGTGTACAGAATTTTTCACCTAACACTAAAACTACAAAACGAAGAGAGAGCTTATTTATATTCGAACAGACAGATTTCCTCTGATTGTATTTTACTCAAAATTTGATAGACATTCACAAATTTTATTGCAAAAACCATATTAAAAATTTCCTTCTTCTAGATGAAAACGTTTTTTCAATTATCTTTGTCAAAGATAGTCAAATATAGTGCCAAAAAAATGTTTTTCGCACTCGGAGAGTTCTAAAGCCTAGTAATTGGTCAAAATCTCGAGTTCAAATTTTTTGACGATTACAATACTTTCTCTATGCGAGAAAATAAAAAGAAGAAAAAGAATCGTTGTTGCCGTTACTTATGGCACTTGCCATGTACAAGCTTGCTAAGCTACAAACTTATCACATTCCCATGCACAGCCCCTTTTTACAAAGGGACATATTAACACACCTCATAGATAGTACACAAAAGAAAAACCATGCCCTGACCGGGACTCGAACACGGGACGCCCATATCACGAGGAAGACACTCTACCTCTGTGTCAGGACGTCGGAAAAAATCGTTTACCTTCTGAACTCCCGCATAGCAACAAATAATTCTTATTTGACCTTCATAAATCTGCACAAAATAAACACCCTTAATTTGTTACCCCCTTCTAAAGGCAACTGAATTTTTTAAACAGTCATGGAATTCTATAAGCTGTTATTTTTGGATACCTTTAGCCTGGAGACTTTAATATGTATGCATCAGAATATTATCAATGTTAAAACATAATGCATTTCATTAATGTGTGCTTTCACTGACTGTCTGTTTTTTTTTAATTAGTCGCCACATGGAAAGAAATATCTCCCATTGAGAACCGAAGAAGCAGAAAATTGAAAAATCCGACGGCAGAGCAAGTTTCAAGCTTCGCTTTGAGACCTTCGTCATATCTTCTACATTCCATAGTGTATGCCATAATAGGAACACTGATAGGCCTATACTATGTTCGCTAATAGCTCTCCATCATTTTGTGGAATACCTGAATTTTTATATTCTTTGGATTGTGTTGAGAAACTTATTCCGATAATTTGATATAAATTTGAGATTCTGCAATAAGAATGTTTGTAAATAGCTTAAATAACTATCGAATTTTATGGTATTTCTATTTCAAAAACATAGGTGGGATTTTTTTAGTAGAAACTGTAAAACTGTCATGCTTTTAAAGATAATAAAGATTTAATTAATGTATTTAATCATATATTTGAAAAAAAACCGGCAAGGAATTGGATTATGTAAGTTATTATAAATCTTGAAAAGTAAACTTTCGCATTTCTAAGTTATAAATGGTAAAATAAAATTTTAAAAATGTATAAACAGAAGAAACATTAAAAATAATAAATGACGATGCATTTTTTTTTGAAGCTGCATCGTCATTTCTTATAAAGTCATTGCTAAGCAATAGTATTTTTATTCTTTTCTTTATTGTTAAGTAATATTTCATTTAATATTCATTTGTTTTCAACTGTCGAGAATTATTTTATTATCACTAGCTTTCTATTAGCGTTTGTTGATCTTATTTACCTAGTTTTAGTAAATTCATGTAACATATAACAATATATTAATCTAATTTTTTGTATCCAAGTGTATATATTTTTCTTTTTTTTTATGAATCGCATTATAAACTATTTTTGTTTCAATGCTGAAAACTTAAGACTTTAGAACAGGCTTAGTTTGAAATGGCTTTAGTAAATGCTTTTCTGAAATATGGTGACTTATTCATTTACTTTACCAGATCCTTTGATACAGGAATTTACGGCAACAAATAGAGTCGGTTTCAAAATAAATATCTATCTTTAAACTGACTTCAAATCTTATATCAGCAATATGAAGACATAGACGCATGATGTAGTTATAGAGAAAAAACAATTTAAATAATAATTAGTAGTTTTAATTTAATAACAATTTTTAAATCAATTCAAAAATAGCTTTTCCTACTCGACGGCGTGTCTCGTTTTTTTATGATGGTTGATTTAAGAGCTGTGCAATTAACGTGTAGCTGTGTAATTTTGTTCCATACTGGGGGAAATGCTAGAGAAACTCTCATGATGTGGAGTTCAACTTACATGAACTGCGTTGTTGAAAGAAATTGATATGCAGTAGTAGTTTTCTAACTTCAAAGGCGAAATGGTGATTAATATCAAACTTCTTCTGGACATCCTTTAATTTTCTGAATGGGGAAAAATGTCAAAACATTTCGTCCAAGTGATACTGAAAGCCGAAGACGGATCCTTGAAGAGACGGGAAAGTTATCAGAACAATTTTGAAACGCAGTTCAGCGAATTTCGCAGTGAAAGGTCACTGCGAAAAATTGTGATTCGGATTCTAGCAAATGACTAGCAAAAAAAGCGTCGAGTGGAAACAAGCTGTGTTTTGAAAGAACAGTTCCGAAGGGTTCCAACTTTTTTCCACTCAGGCAGCTGCACAGTGTTCTGTTGAATCTGAAATAATAGAAAACAAGGAAAGAGCAAAACAGTTTTTGTGAAAAAATTCATAGCAACCTCAGAGCCTTCCCGGAGAACGCCTTTAGGTTGATTGCACTCGAGAAAACTAGCTCTGCTATCTCTCGTTCAAAAAACGCATACTACAGAAACTCCACACAGGGAAACGTAATTTTTTAGGTGCATCCTCGCATGAAATCATTGCTTTTGAATTCTCTGAAAGAGTTTGAATTCCACTCTATGTAGTTCTGTTCTGACTTGTTTCTCATAAATATTTACAGCTGAGTTTAAATATTAGTGCCATGAAAAACTTTTTTAACCCATACTCTGTATTTGCTCGTAATGGGACTTGTCTCATTTGAATAACTTATCAAAAACATTTGAAATTTGTTTATCCCAGATAGCTCAAATTTTCTATGTTTATTTTGTGTCTGACGATTATTTTTTTAAAAAAAACGTGGAAGGGTAGTAAACTATTAATGTTTTTCTGTTTTGAATGACATTATATTGTGGATTCTTATTATTATGTTGTATTTAGGCTATAAGATATTCTATGAATTTTTAAATGGATTTTTCATGATACTTATATATAGTAGAATAATGTTTCTGCATTTACGAATCAATAATAATTAGTAATATTTTATACAAGATATTATAAGAGTTATTATATTTGTAAAACTTTAGCCTGCAGCATTTTTATGTTTGACTGAAGTCGCATTATTAGAAAAGGAATGCTGAGATTTTATCATGCATTTTCTTCCATATGTAATATCAACAGATGCTTTCATTAAGCTTGTAATATCTGATTTTTATTTTGTATCTTAGACTATATTCATAATAAAAATAATAGACATTCTAATTCAATTTTTTTTTTTTTTGCACTATAATACATACTTATCATGGAGTCATTTGAAATTGAGTGCTTTCATATCAAAATATGTAACGAATTTTTTTAATTTAATTCAAGGGACAAAATTATTGAGTAGCTTCATTCATCTGTTAAATTCACAATGCTATATTGAAGTTGAAAAATGATTCTTTATTCAGAAAATAAACGCATGTATTTTCTGCTTATGTTTATATTCTATGAAATGCATTATCCTCTTATGTTTCAACATTTTATGATTTTTTTTTGTAGCAGTGAAGTATTTTATAATAAAAAAAGGTTAACTGAAAATTATTTTAGGTAAAATTGAATGGTTATTCTTTTTTCAAATATTTTCAAGGACTGTATAGACTACAGAAAGCAGAAATATTGTTTAACACATAATTTTTTATGTGAATTGTAATCATTTCAATTCAAGCGGAAATTGAATTGAAATTCTACAGGTTCTGAGATTAGAGAGGTGATTGATCCTTCTCGGAGGCCCCAATGAAGGCCCACAGTGTCCTTATCTGCTTTCATAACCGAGGGCCTGGGGTGTGAGGCATGTGTCCTGATTGGGTAGTCAGCATAACGCGGAACACTTAGTGTTTAGTCTCCAAGCATGCTTGGTCCTCAGTTTATCGACCCACTGAAAAGATGAGAGGCTCAGTCGACCTTGCCTAGCCCGAGGGTCGAGCCTCAAGCCTAGTTCCAACGACCTGTGAATCTTCAGACGGGCTGCGTGTTCCCCGGCGTCACCGTTCTTGCGGTTTCTTGGGGTCCTTTGATGCCTGGACACTTTACCGACAATTTGCGGGAAAACTTAGGACGCGTTCACAGACATTAAAGCACCGCAAGAAGAGGGGAAACGGGGGAACGCGTGGCTCGTCTGCAAATTTCGCGGGTCGTAGGGAATGCCGCTTCAGTCCTGTGCATTGGGAACTCGAATCGTCACCACTACGCCACTGGGCTTCTTTTTCCAACGTTCATGGGCTGACTAAGGCAGGGGCATACGGGGCAGTTGCCCCTGGTCCCCACATAAGTGAGGGCCCCAAATCGAATAGAAATTTTATTTTACATTTCCTTCTTTAATGAATGTTCATCTTTACTAAAGTAATGAAGCAGAGGGGGCCCCAACAAGGCTAAGTCGGGCCCTGCCAACGTCATTGAAATCAAATAATTTACTGCACAATCCATCTTAATTCATAAGACTAATACGCTCCTTACCATTTAACATCAATAAACTACTTTTATCTGTTATTGGTGAGACTCAATATATAAGAAAACTACGATGTAGTGATTTATTGTTAACTAGTCGCCTTTGGCGACCATTTGGTTTGCCCAGAGTAATGCTGTCTAAAATTTTCATTTAAATATTTATGTGAAGTTTAATTATGCTATGTTCAATTAATATCATGTATTATGTATTTATTTTCAATAAGCTTCAAATTTTAATGGTCATGTAGCTCATACTATTATAGAATCGTTACGATTTTCAATGCATTGGGTTATACATATCTCTAATTTTCTGTCAGTTCCCATAAGATTTAAATTGATTTTGAATTGAGGAAATAATAATTACGTAAATATGAAAACTTTTTTACTGAAACCAAACGAATATTTTAAAAAATATGACTATTGAAATTCGATTCCTTTAGCTTTATAATCTTATGTGTACAACAGAAATTTTTAAGTAATTTATACGCTGTTTACAACAATTTTTCTGATTCATCATAAAATTCAATTTTACCTTCAAAAAGATTTAAATATTGTAAATAATATTTCATTTTATTTCACTCAATAAATGTATTTCTGAAAGCAATTATGATATCTAAATTTTATACTGTCTTCAATCTTAAAATTCATATTCAGTAAAATAAAATTGACAGTCTAAAGTTTTTGTGATCAAGCCAGAACCAACTATAAAGCTTTGAATATCATTATTTCCGGACAAGCGAAAATAACAATATTTTAGGTAGAATTTAGGAAAGTCTAAGTACTGAACGGCGTATTTTCTTCAATGAAAAGATCTAAAATCGCTCATTTTTATAGAATAGAGGCGTTGAAAATTTCGTAACTCAATAAGTTATGACTGTAGGAGACTGTAGGAGAATGGAACTTTTTCTATAAAAAATAGTGTTCAGTGACTCACATTTTTTACTAAATAAGAGTCACAGAACAGAAGGTATGTATAAAAATTTAAAATTTTAATGTATCAGAACATTTGATGATTGAATCTAATAAAATATAACTATTTCATTTAAACCAATTTTTATTATATATATTCAATTAATAAAGTTTTATTAATTGACAAGGAAGCATTGTTTATTTAATTTCGTTATTTCTTTTTACTTTTTTGTATCTAATTTATATTTTGTTGGTATAAATATTATCTCGAAATAATTTTTCTTCAAATTCCTCATCAGCAGGCATCCTTGGTATAGAATCGAAATTTAATTACGTTAATAGGCTAACTGATAATCAAGTCCTGAAAATATATGAAAATAGTGTACCATCATCAAGAGTACACAAGTGTACGGTATTTCAAAGGTAGCACATATACACAAAGGTAGCATAATTCCATTTGCCTAGATACGAGGCAAATTGAATGTACGAAAGTAATCTCATCGTTCAAACAATTTGCCACCCATTTACGCCCGAAGAGACAAATGTACAAAAACGGGTGTTGCTTCTGTCGAGTAATAACGGATAACACAAAACGAAGAGGTAGGAAGTGAAGAGGTGCATGTAGGATGCAGGTGACCTTTTGAAATCAGCTCCTACGAATTGCCCGACACAGTTCACCACGAAAACAATACATAAAAGGATTGACAAATATTTGTTCGATGGATTTCGAATGAAATACTTATATTGCTACTTTAATCTCTTCAAACAAGTTATTTAATTTATTTTTTTTTAATTTTGAAGGGAAAAGAGGGAATTTAATATTCTAATTCGTAATATTCATCATTAATTAGGCAATTTTAATGAGGAAGTAGAAATCTCGGCAGAAAGCTCTTTTTCTTCATGAAGCATTAATAAGGCAAGTGCATCAAATTATACATTTTCCAACCTAAAATATTCTGTCCGATTTATTTTCATAAATCATTCTAAAGTAGATGTGTTTTAGGTAAATGGATTTATCAGCATTTATACAAAGGAGAAAATTTTATTTTCTAGTCGAAGAGATTCTGATCAGATAATAAATTCATTAAGCTTAGACATACTTTCTGAAAATTACACTTTGCTAAATATTCTCATTGGGTAATATTAATGATTAAGTAGAAACCTTTACAGAAAGCTCCCTTTTTTCATGTAGCATTAATAAGGCAAGTGGAGTACATTATACAATTTCCTATCTAGAATGTTCTGTCGAATTTACTTTCATGAATCATTCCAAGATGGATGCAGACAATGGATTTATTAACCTTTATACAATTATAAAGGCCGATAAGTCCATTAATTTGGATTATGAAACAATTCATCATCCAAATTAACATTTGTTTTTATTTCACTAGAATTTAATTTTTATTTTCTCATATATGAAATTTTTTTTCTCAAAAATTGTTGCACTGTATCCAGATTTTACAGAATCAAAAGAAGGGAAGTCTATCCAACCGCGCATATGAGATCCAAGTAGCTCAAAAAGAGATGAAATTTTGTATAAAGTTTTATCATAAATATCTGTATTAGAATTTAGACAACTTAATTATTTAACTTAGATACAATAATTTAATTTCTTTGAGCTACACTATCTTAATTTACATATTTCAGGGACAATATAAAACCATATTTAAAAACACATATATATCAGAATAATTTTTGTCAGCAGAATAATCTTAAATAAATATAACATTGCGTTCGTTATAATTCTATGATAAAAAATGATTTTCAATCTTAAAAACAGAGATTTGTAATTGTTGTAGAGGCCGATGATGGCTCCACAAATGATGATGAGAACAAATTGAGAATTGAACTCTTAATTGCGGTGTAGCTTATTGATGATAAACTAAGGAATTGCGATGCTTCTATAAATGCGGTTTATTTCCATAGAAGAGGCATGAAGTACCCTTCTACCAGCTGTAAGCATCTCGTTCCATGTTCCTACTGTGCGGGTCATGACCCGCGAAGTTACAAAAGGGAGCAACCCTAGAAAAGGAGCTCGCCAACTTGGCGCGTTGGTAGCAAAGTACAGAACAGTAATTTTACTTGATTATCATTTACAATAATGGCAGTTTTTATCACTCTTATTTGAAATCCTCATGGAAAATGAAATATAAAGTGCTGCTTAAATTGTACTTACAAATTCATAAGCATGCATTTCGTACGCATCCAGTCAGTGGTCATAATATTTTTGAAAGAAAAACAAAATGTAATTCGTTAATAATCGCAATCCAGCAACACAAGTATTTAAATAAGAAATTGTCTTTAATATTCTACATCTTTGTATCAACTGGTTGTGTGTGTGTGTGATATAAGAAACAAATTCCATTTTATATAAAAATTAACGAATCTGCAAATTATAGGAGGACGATTATCGGAGTATAATAATTGCATTCCTGAACATTTTAAAATAGCTTTGCATCTTTCCAGAGCTTGCAGACTTTATGTTAAATAAACTGACTTAAATTATCTCATTCCTGATCGTTTTTACAAAATTTATGAGAAACTGTAATAATTGCATTCCAGAATATCTTTTAGTTTTTCATACTTAGGTAAAAACGTTTTTAATAAAATGGTTTTAACAAATGTTTTTAAACAAAATGGTTTTATTCACATCATCTAAGATTTATGAGAGAAATTATATAGATATTGCACTCCAGAATATTTGAATTTTTCTTACATATCTCATGTAAAAACGTTTTGAAATAAAATTATTAAATTATCTTATGAATGCTCATTTTTTTAAAGAGAGAAATAATACATATTAATTCAACAGAATATTCTTAAATTAGAATCTTACAGCTACTTTTAAAAGATGCATTTTATAGATATTTCATAATATAATTTCTAGAATAAAATTTTAAAAAATGATTTGAATTTTAAAAAACACAATAAAGATAAAAATGCTTTATATGTAATTGAACAAGTGTTTTATAGCAAGCAAACGATATGTTTACTTGAGAGAAAGCACGAAATTACATCGCTTTTACGGTTTGGCTGTTAAGATCAACACTGTTATGGATGACACATTTCAGCTGTCTAGAGGCTTTGAGCTTTAGGAGGTGTGGTTTGAGTTTCACCCTTTATGCCCCTCCATCCCTCACTTGTGATTTTCCGGAGTTCTTTGATGTCTGTTCATTTTACCGCCAATGTGAGGGAAGTTCCCAGTCAACGTTCACAGATGAGAGTATTACAATGGGTGAGATGGTTGATATACATATTTCCATAGCCATAAAGTCAATGGGCCGTCGGAACGGGACTTTCTCTATGCATGATTAACTGCTCTTTAGCTTTCAAGGGACAGATCGTATCGGTTGTTATTTTCTATCATGATTCAGGACTTGTAATCGAAGTATTACCAATGAAATCATATGAAGGATTTTTATCGCACCTCTCTTTGAAAAGTATTGATCACTGGTAGTTGTGACTTTTTGATATTGGTTACATATAAACCATTAGTAAAATATTCGTTGTCTCTAACTGGAATAACGCTGGGTTTACACTCGGTCAGTTTTAATACGACCATAAGCAGCGCATACTTAAAAAGGGTGAAAAAAAATCTCTCCAGGTGATGGAAATAATAGTCGGGACAGAACAACAGCATGCTGCTGTAATGTATTTTGCTTCTTACTGCGAATGCGTTAGTAGAAGTAGGCGAGATTTTATCTTGATGTGAAAAAATTGATCACTGATCATAAATTAATTCCGACATGTTTTGTTCTTTATTCTTTCTAATGCGAAGTTGTGTGTGTGTGTGTGTGTGTTTTCATTTTATTTGCTATTTCTTTTCTATAAATTTATTTATATTAGCTCATTTTATTTGCTATTTCTTTTATTTTACCATGTTTTTCTGTGTAAATATCCGTCATTTAATACGTTTCGCAGTGAAAAAGAAAAATTCAGGGACGCCAAAATAGCAACTTACAGCCAAGTATGTAATGCCTGAGTTTACGTCATGAAATTATGGCAAACATAAATCCCTCCCTTTCTGCGCATGCGCTGGCAGTGCCGATTGGAAAGCCGGCATAATAGCGTCCATCTGTTCACGAGCCTCCATCAAGCTTCAAACAAAACAAGCTATTTCACAATCCTTTATAACGCGCCAAGCGTAACAAAACCGTCTAAATGGATGTAAGTATTTTATTTAATTCCTCTATGAGTTTTTAATTGTGAACTAATTTATCTTTTTCATTTCATGATTTATTTATCACATGTGTTATTTTGTAAGTTAAAGAACAATATAACTTTTATTAAAATCTTTAGCAGACGCAATATGTTGGTTAGCATTCGAATACAGTATAAAAAGTGACTTATTGTTTTTGACTTATTTAATCCATGCTTTTAAGTGGAATATATGAGCTATTTTTATTGATCTACGATTCTATTATAAATTTAATATTTGGAATAACAGTGGAAATGAATCGTTCTGAAATGTACCAGTTCTTTGTCATGCGTTTGACATTTGTTAGAAATGCATTTGTATTAAAAGTCTGCGAAATATAAAGGAAATACTTTTATTCTTCCTTTATTAAATTAAATTTCAAGATAGAAAAATTTATATAATGCTTGTCTTGATAGAAGAATGTATATTTTTGAAGTATTATGTATTAAAATAAGAAATACAAGTGAAGTTTAACTTTAAACAAGTTAATGCACATTTTTTAATTGTTCTTATATTTAGACAAAAAGAAATAAATGATTCATATATGTTTCAAAATATAATTGTCATTGTTATATTACTTTTCAGAGCTTTAACATTCCTCCACCAACTGATACATTGCAGCAACTGGAACATTTGGAAAAAGAATTGGCCAATGCTTTGCATGCTGCTGGTAAGTGAGAGATTTTTATTTCAAAAGAACTATGATATTTTGACGCGAAATTTACATTTAAGTGATATAACTCTTACTTATATATATTTTAACTAATTATAATAAATTAATTGTATTCAAATATCATTCATGTATATATTTTTATGATAATTATTTTGATTTATTATAGATTCTTAAAAAACATAAAAAATTGATCATGTTGGTGTATTGAATGTCTATATAAACAATTATCCTTTTAATCTCGGTGTTTCAGCAGCTAAAGGCAAATTATTCAAGAGAAGTTAATTTAACATGCCATAAAGTTTGAAATGAAAACTTGATTTTTAATTTAGAATCAAAGGATGGAAGATTGTAATTTAGTTTCAATGACGATGTGAGAAGCAACTAAAAATATAACTACAAATATGACATATATTTATTTTTTACTACTTTCTATGCAAACAGAAATCATTTTATTTATCTGAAAATAGTTGGTGGGTGGATTTTGATTAATTGCCTCTTATTATATATGTCTAAGTTTCTGTCTTTTTTTATAAATGCATCTCACATAAATGAAATTGTGATATAACTTGAACAGTAATATTGTAGGTTTTTTTTTTCTTTCTAAGTTTGTCTTTGTGCATATGAATATAACTCTAAAAATCATACTGAATATGATACTTGGTATATGAAGTTTGGATATAGTGTTATTAGCAGAATTGTAGATGTACATAAGATTTTGAATCATATCTCAAGAGTTATTTATTCTTTTATCTATTTGGGGATGTACAATACTAGTATTCAAAAATGAATTGTGCTAGATAAATTAAATTTTTGTTTTCGTATTTCAATATAAAAGTTCTAAATGTCTACACAATTCTATTTGCTGTATTTTTTGGAAGGGGATATAACTTCATAGTATGTCCCCATACTTGAAAACAATGATTTAGTACCATCTTGTCCTAGATATGGGCAATCTACACTCTAAAGGCATTAAACTTGTGCTATGACCTGCTGATTATTCTTATTCCTTTTTTAAACATAATTTACACAGCTTACAACGCCTTTTACATTATAATAAGTTTCTACATTAAATAAATAATACTATAATAATAATATTTAATACAAGTAACATAATAATGAAAAGAAATAGCAAATATAAATTCAATATAATAAATAAAAAAATTATAGACTGGTTAATATACATAGCTAACAATTTCAATTTATATACATTCTAAATGTTTATTTTTTTTATATCAATTGTACTCAGACTTTAGTTTAACTTTCTTTTTGAATTGCATGGATATTTATTTCCCTAAAATAAGTCAGTCTACATACACCAATAACCAAAATGCTATCTGTTGACCTTCTTTCTAAAATTGTATAAATTCTGAATAATCCTTCAGAACTCTTTTTCCTGCTTTCTGTTTACTTATTTTGTCTGTCTCTGCCTGCTCGTGGTTTGAACAAAGAAAACTTAATAATAAAGTTTAATTTTTTCTTTTCCAAAATATTTTATATGCATTTGTAATTTAAATTTATCTGCATTCTTAAAATTATTTTCTATTCTTTTGAAATTTAAATTAACAATCCTTCATTTCTCCTTTCATCAATCTTCATATACTTAAAATGAATGTTCAGTTCAATACAGGGAAAAATCCCTTTTAAAACTTCAGCCTAACTTCACTTAATAAGATCCTTTTATAGTGCAGGATTCAAATAGTTAAAAAAAGTTACCCTACCCCTTAATTTGCAGTGTTTCCCTGAATGAATGGAAAGGAAACATCCTGACATCACATTTAAAATCTTTCCTTTATCTTAACTATCTGCCTGTGTTTAATGGTTGTTGGAAAATGGAACCTCTGTTTCTGGATTAAAGCAGCTTTTGTTGGATATATTGTTGAACATGACTGAGGATTTTATAGAGTTCTTGCAATCAACTAGATTATATTTTTACCCTAGATTTTTGTGGTCTGGAAATACACAGCCATGTCATTGGTGACCTGAAGAAACAATGTGTACATTCTGTATCACTATGAGAAATGGGAGATTTTGTCAGTAAAGAGGGAAACAACAGCAGAACAGTATCTTTCTAGGTGTAGTGAAAAACAGATATCATTAGTCAGCTTCCTTGTAGAAAAGTGCATTATAAATAATAAACTACATTATTATAAATTGGAGTAAGTTTGTTTTTCTGGAATGAGACACATTGTCCTATTTTACATGAAATAAGTTGAAAGTGAGAAAAAATATATCACCTATTGTTTTACATTGCATGATTATTCCATTTCTATGTTTAATTTATGGTAGAAATCATGCATAAATTATGGATGGTGTGAATAAGTACATCATCTTCAATAAAAAGAAAAAAATTTAAAAAGCTTAGAAATTCTAATAAGCATTTAATAAATGTAGAGATACTAGGTAGTAACAAATTTCATATCTAGCTTTAAAATATAAAAATTTAGGCTACATATGGATGATGTTGCATTTTTTAAGAATGCATTTAATATATATTTTTTGCCAATTTCTGAGATGGGCAACTATTGATGTAGTCTAATATTTAACAAAGCTTTCAACAAATCTTTATAAAGGCAGAAAATGGATTTCCACATTCAATTTTAGATTGGGAAGGGGAGGGGGGAAGGGATGGAAAATAGAAGGTTGAAGCAATAAATAGCTCCTGCTTTCATGAAACATTCTATAGCTGAAGATACTTTATTAAACTTTTCATAATTCTGCTTTAAAATTATATTTGGGGAAGGTCATATCTATCTCAATCAATGGATCAAGTATTTTGTTTTTTTATGTATTACATTATGAAATACATTGAAAATTTTGCATTTTTAGTAAATGTATTGTAGTATGTAAATGTATTAAGTAAAAGTTATTGAGATAACGAATCACTTTTTATCTTGTATGTATTATTGGTTCAAAGATTTGGCAGCAAGATGGGTAAACTGCCTAAAATTTTCAGAGTGAGAAACTTCCCTAGAATTTTAGCAGAAACAGGTACTAGAGAACTCTGTTGCTGCTGAATAAATCATGAAAATTTATTTATAATATAATGTAATAAAGATAAAATTGTTATAAAAGGCAAGTTGCTGGCTCCAAAAATTAAACCATCTAAATTTATTTTCAAATGTAGTTCAGAATCGACTTGATCTCTTAAACTAAGGTTTTTCTTGCTTTTTACTAAAATTATACAACTATTAACATTTTATATGGGAAAATATTTTTTTTTCTCCATAGAACATGAAAAAGATTCCCAGTGGCTGCAATAGCAGTATTATAAATAACATTTCTGAGTTTTATTTTTTAAACATGGATTTGTATGCTGTTATCAGCAAATTTAATATAGTACTCTTTGGGAATAGACTAATCAGATTTTTTTCTCTTTTTCTGAGAAACACTGAAGAAATCTCAGGCCATGAATATTGGGACTTAACATCTTTGTAGAGTTGAGGGATAATTCCCTCTTAACTGTGTACTTGCCGGGAATCTGTTGTTTGTTTAATCTGAGAAGAATGGACTAGTATGCCTTTTTTGTTGTAACGAGACAAAGATCAATTTTCCTATCCTTGTGAATTGTAAGTGAAAGTTGTGGCTCTATTTTAATATAATCTAATACAAGGGTGCACTACCTTTTCAGAATGAGGGGCCAAATTATAAAAAAAATTATCAGGTCGAGGGCCAAAGTAGCACATGAATGTTAAAACATGTTATAAATGTCAAAACACTTTTTTTTGTGGCAATACGTATGAATTACAATGATTACTTATATTACTCATGCACACATTATGTAATAAATAAATGAATAAAATACAAATGTCATAAATATGATAAAATCCATCTGTTGACAAAATCCGCAATCATTTAGTTCCCAACCCACTAGTATCAAATCTTTTCAAAGTTAAGGAGGAAAAAAATCTAGATGTCTCAATTTGACCCCATATTAAATCTCTGAAACTCAAACATTAGCAAATAAGGAAAGGAAAATTATTTAACAAAATTGAAACTTCCTATCATATGGTTATGTAGTATATTTTTGTATTATAGCTAACTAAATTTGTAAAAAGATGATGAAACTATAAGCCATAATCACCGTTTTTGAAAATGAGCTGTATATTTAAGTTGTATATTGTTATATAAAAAAGTATAAAATAAGTAATTGTGAAATATCAGTGTAGTTTTATGATTGATTCTATGTTTTGAGATTTTATTATTGCTGAGAATTGGAAGAATAACTGCGTATTGAAACAATGTACTTTTAACTGAATTAGAATTTATAATGTATTTACTACATAGTAATTATTATGTAGTCTCGTAGAATTTCGCACAATTAAGGTGTGATTTTAGAAGGAAGAAATTTTTATACGCCAGAAACAAGTAGCAAAGGGTTTAATGGAAAAACTGCCATCGTTTTAACACCTTTATTATATACAACTTGCGAACGAAGTATTCAAATTACCTTAATTTGCATTATCTGCAAGAAATTTAATAAATTTTTTCTTCTAACTAAATATACATCATTGTAATCTTCTCAATAGAGTTTTGAAATATTTTGGATGTGCTAGGGACCATGCTGTTAATTTGTTGAGATACTTCCAGCCTGTTAACTTTATTTACATAGATTCTGACATACAAATGGCTTCTTCTGCAAATTGTATAAAATTTATTTTCCTTGTGTGAGGTTCATTTAACATAGTAGCCTATAAATGAATTTCAAAAAAAAAATGATAGAGACAAATTGTGAGGTTTTAATATGAATAATTCAGTATTTGCAATAAACTAACGTGATTGCTTAAATATTTCTGAAACAATTCTTACAATCCTTTGGAACAATCGGGCTGCCATGGCTTTTTCAAAGAGTGTGATAGTAAGCAATCGAACTAAATATTCATATTTGTTATCTTTTTATTACAGATTTAATTAAATGAAATTTTGTTATCTAACACTAACTGATATGCTATATTCAAGTTTGTGCCCACAAACTTGAATATAGCATATCAGTTTACAAAGTCAGTATTAAAATAAAATCTAATTATAGTCATCAACTATTACGAGTTTTACGACTTGAGAGATATTCACAGAAGTGGTGATTTATAGCTAAACTTGTTAAACTCTTTTTCATTTGACCTTTTTCATATTGGTATTTGATAGTCCTTTTTATTCTTCTCTTGTGTGTCTTGATTGTATAAAAACATGTCTCTGTCCCATTTGTGTCTTTTTTACATTCCATTGAGCTCTTGTCTTCACATAATGAATTTTTATTTTAATAAAGAACCAATGAATTGTAAATAATAAGGAAAGCCGAAGATTTAAATCCAAATCTTAACCACTGGCCTGATTTTGCCATTTTTAGTTTTATATGAAAACTTGTGACTGTCATTATGGGTCACCCTTTTCCTACCTCTGTTCTCCAGTTTTGAAAGAAATCTCGAAGCTCATACTATTTCACTGTACGTTCTGTGTGGGGAAATATTACAATTCCCTAGCATCAAGCACCATATAGATATCCCCAGTTTTTATTTCATTTCAGAGCCCAGCTGTCTAGATACATCATCAGTGGTCACCTGCTCTCTTCCGTCTTTCATTTTCAAGATATATAGTAACGTAATAGCCTTGACATCTCAGAAAATAGTGTTTACATTTTCTACATTGCGCTGTAGTTCATTCAAGTTGGTTGACATAATTGAAGTAATGCAATTAATATGATAATCAACCATGTGGTCGCCGAAGGCACCTAGTATCACATTAAAATTCTTAGACTCTGCGTCAATGAAAACACGGTTACTACATAGAACTATAAATGTTTCGTGTTTTTACCAGTGTTACATCGACTGTAATGATACAATTGTCGCTATTAAATTTTCAACCTTTGTGTTGACTAATTCCGTGTTATTTTTCTAGTCGCTTTTGGGTAAAGTTGTTTTACTCTTTTCCTTAATATTTAATAATTTATGTATGTGTGGTTCAGTGTTGTTTCGTGAATAAATGTTGCGTTCCGAAATAACTCATTCCATTTATTTTTAATAAGTGGCATTAAGAGAATTTTTCAATAAAATGCGTAGATTTATTTTCCATTTTTTTAAGCTATTATTTGAAATAATTTATTTTTTAATTATCACAGGCCAAACCGTTTTGGAGTTGAGCAAGGACAAACCAAGTCTGAAACAGGCAGAAACTTTTACTTCAAATTTTCTGAAGTCACTGGAGACTGTTGAGACTGGATTGTCCCAGAATATCGCTTATCTGACTCAAGTGTCAACTGGTAAGATGAATCTTTGATATTATTTGATAAATTCGTACATATGTTAAAGCCAAGCGTAATATATTAATACTGAAATTAATGGACTACGGTTAACAGAATTTATACAGTTGTCGATAGTGATCAGTCGAAATGCTGGACTTTAGTTAATTCGTCCAGCTGATTCAAAGAGGCCCCACTCCAGGATTCTCTTGTCCTCTCAAATAAAACATTTAAGTAGGGTAAGATAAATAGGACACATGCTTCGGATGCCAAAACCAGAGCCTACAAAATTAGAAAGAGCTTTTTTTTTCTTTCACTTTTTCGTTTATGAAAAGGAAGTACTATAATCATCAAATAATTCAAATTTGAGAGTAAAAATTATTAGTCTGCTTGTTAATGTAGATGACAATAGCAATGAATTGGGCAGATAGAATTCGTTATTTAGTTATAGTGTGTGCGCTACACACACACACATTGTAGGTTCCTGTCAAATTTTGGATGGAATCTGCCTTTGAGATGTCTTTTTGCTCATTAAAAAATTGCAGGAGGTTTGAAAGATCAAATTTAGAATATTTTTTTTTAATCAGCATAACTCTAGGTTTGTATGAAATTTGAATTAAACTCTTCAGAGAATTGACCTTTTGTCAAGCTGTTTATTCATAAGCATGTAATTCATAAATGCAGCATGTTAGGATAATGAAATTTCACATTAAATATTGTCTCTCAAATTGTAGATTTGTATATGGTTAAGGTTCAAAGCAGAAGAAGAAAAAAACGACCATGATGCATTCTCTTCTCGTTATATAACAAAGCTTAAAACCACCAAATTGTATTAGTAAATGAGAACAGTCTTAGCCTCGTAATGTCAATCTTATTTCTGAAAGCAATAAAATTGACAATTGGTCACATAAATGATCTTATAGAAATTTATATCTAAATAAAAAAGAGACTGCAATTACGTCTAGAAAATATTTTGTTTGCTGTTCTCTTGTAAAAGACACCTAGATATAATCGGATGACTGATCCTGAATCTCTTTTGCACACCGTGTATCGGTGGTGACTTGTACATTTTAGCTTTGGAGTTATTGTAATCTATCCGATTTTGGTCAGTGATGTCTTTTTGCACAATATTTTTTAATTAATTTTGGATAGTACAGGGTTGCCATTGCACTGGAAGAAACGCAAAAATGCCAGCTATTTAAAAATCATCTAAAAATAGGCAAAATACCATGAAATTTGAAAATTGCCCTAAAAATCTCGAAAACGTTTGAGATTTTAAATTTTTGTCTAAAAAGTAACAGTAAAAAGTAAAAGTTTTGAACATAGCAAGAACCACATAACCACAGCAGCGAAAACAGAATAGCTGTGTAATCACGAAAACTCACACCTTTTCTATTCGCACATCTCCCCCCCCCTCTGTATGATCTAATTTCGATTTTAGTTACCTTTATTCTTAATAAGATTCTCAGATTGCAGCAAATTCGAATGAGCGAGACTACTATAAATGCATGAGAGAATAGAATAAATTTCTTTGGCGGGAATAGTAGTATTCAATTTGTGGCAGCATCGCGATGGTGTTTAGTCGCAATTGATTTATTGACTGGCTTGTTTACTATTTGGAAAATTGTGTGTGTGGGGGGGAAATAGTTTTCTTTTTTCATCTTTAATCAGGGTAGATTAAAGATTAAAAAAGAAAAGAAAATGGGCCGCTTAAAATCCGTATTTAATACTGAGTGTACAAGTTAAAATATGATATCTGAATTTGATTAAGGGTTTAGAAAAGTTCCGCAAAATTCGTTTGCTTCGTGCTCCTTGTAAGAAGATAAGCTTAAGTAGTATGGGAAAACAGCACAAATTAGTCATGCCGAAAGAAGAATATTTACAAAATTGCGGGCATTCAAAAAAAAGTAATAATGGTATTGAACTTTTTATCTAAAAAGAATGTAGATGATATGCCAAGCCCGAAAACGTCCAATTTGATGTCCGAAAATAAGTGGATTTGGAACTTATTAGTTCCAAAACAATAATTTAAAGCTGAACTTTTACGAGAGTTAAAACTTGTTGCATCACATTCGTCTTTAATCCATGCTATGATATATCGAATATATTTTCATTGAGAGTGAAATTGCGAATTTTGAAGCTGTGTGATTTATTGTCGAGCTGACTTTAAAAAATAAAATAGCCTTATTTATTATTTTCATTTTAATTCTAATTAAAGAGCTTGCTTTTTTAAACTCCGTGAATTTGTTATTTATGAAAGCAAGGATTTGTTAAAGCATTTTGAATTCCTTCTAAAATATACGATGTTTTTCTGTAATTTTTTTAAAGAATTTTGCGTTTAATTGAAAAAGCAGAATTTTATTAAATTTCCTGAACGTGAAATGTTTTAAAAAAGCATTTTCTAAACTTCAGAATTTAAAAGGCAAGAAGACATTTTTTCAGTAACCGGATCATTTCTAAATAATGGTATTCTTTTTGATTGAAGATTTAAAAAAATCATTTTGAAGATGGCATTGTTCTATTCTCAATAACCATTCCGGAATGCTATGGTTCTTAGCTTTATAAGAATGCAAATGAAATTATTATTTTTCGGTGAGCTTATTCAGGAAATTTGTGCTTTACAAACAGCCATGTCGAGTCTCGTTTGTTACTACTTATATAAATATCAAATGTTTGGTCATGCTATGCCTCTACATCATTATCAACATTCTCAAAAATGATGTATCCTTATAAATAAATTGTTAGTTTGTTAATTTGAAGAAATGTTGTAAAACCTCACGTACCTTTGTTGTTAAACTTATAAAAGTTAACTTGATTTTTTGGGGGGTATTATTTTATCATTTTTTTTTTTTTGCCCAAACTCAAAAAGATGCAATTTCTTTTATAATAATGCAAATACAGAAATAAACGTTAAAATTTAAATTTTGTGCACACTCTTACAAACTGTGAAATAAATTACGATGCATGTATATTACTATTTTGCTATGTTTTCTGTGAATATGAAATTTATTAACAGAATAGTGTTTACAGATTTAGATACCTCAAGTAAAATTGAATAAATTAATGATTATATTTCTGTATTGAAAAAAAATGCAGATGTTGCAGGCCCACAATGTTTGTGTATGATTCACCCTTGGTATGACTTTTTCTAAAGTGGGGTTGCACAACTTTAGAAAAATGAACCAAATGAAATTAATTGTAAATTTTTTTTTCTTCCCTTAATCTGAACAGCACAACCACATGAAGGCTCCAGCTATGCTAACCAGAAGATGATGCAAATGGCCTGGCATCGCCTCAAGCACTCTCAAACCAGGCTGAGTGAACTTGAGAAGCTGAAGAACAAGCATACCCAGGAGAACAATGCTCTAGTCGCTGGTGCTGCAGGGATCAAGACAGAACCCCAGGAGCCTTAAAATGTTTGCGGTTTCGGGCTTCTCTTATATTTATCCTTTGAAACCAAATGTCAAATTTTCCATTCTCATATAATTTTAATGATCGTGATTTTGCTGTTATGGAACCATATTTTTCATTTCATTTCTATTTGCATATCTTAAGTCAACAAGCTGATGATGGTTTTGAATAATTATTCTGGTGGAATTGTAATACTCATTTCAAAATAAATTTTGGCAGATTTTATATGTATTTACTCACTATTGTGTTATTAAGTAAAATAAGTTTAATGGTGGTGCAAATAAACAGTTTAAACTGTGGCTGATTATCTATGATTTGAACAAGGATCTGAACTCATACTCACTTTGTAATACTGTAAAAGTAGATTAGCGTGCAACTTGGATTTTAATTAAATTTGTATGAAAGTATTTATGAATTTTTATAAATTTTCCTAAGAATAAAGCCAAGAAAATGTATAAAGAGAAAAGAAGCAAGTCTGGTTTACCTACACTCAGTGAAAAAAAATGTCATATTTTATATATTATGCTTTGTATTTCGATACTATTAATTTAAGATTTTTCATTAAAATGTATTTTTTTCTTAAATTTTTATTTTAAATGAGTAAATTTTATATGTAGCTAAAAAATATTTAAAACTCTTGGTTAGCATTGCTTAGGGCTTTTTGAGAATATACTATTTTCAGTATTATATATCTCATATTTTAAGTTATCACCTTCAAGTTTTGCATCAATGATATGTGAATTTATGGTGATTGAAACTATTTTTTCTTTGTAATACAATACTTATCAAAACTGTCTATTTTGTAAATATAATAGATGTTTTGTACAAATTAGACATATTTTTTCCCTTATAATTTACTTACAATGTTTGCAACACACTAAGAATACTTGATTACTAAAGTATTTATTTTATACATTAATGATTTTAAAACTGTAGACCAAACATGCTGATTTTAATGTTGGATCATTACATTTTTGGAATATATGTTGCTCTTTTCATGAGAAAGTGAAGTTATAAGCAACTTAGTAAATAACAGGCATAAGTTAATTTAAATAATGTGATTTTGATGTTTATCATAATTTGAAGTAAAAAATACTGATAAAGTCCTAAATACCACATTATGTATAAGGCATTCAGTTGAAATTAAATGTCAGTATTTCTTTCTAGACAATTTTTCATCTAAGGCAGAAAGTTTATACTTATAAAAAACATGTTTGTGTTTTGCAATGTGTAGATGATTCTTTTGAACTTCAGCCATAAAATTTTAAAAAAGAGTTTTTAAATGTAATTTTTTTTAATGTTTTGAATAATTTTGTTCTGGTTATTTGCAAACAGTATTTTTTTTTCAATCCTGGAAAAAAATAGAATAAAAAGTCATTGTTTTACTCAAAATCGCTTGCAACAACTAATATAATTTATTGAATTTTGAGAAATTTTTAAAATTTAATTCTTGTGGAATAATGGTGTTATTTATCATGTGCATTTCATTATAAATTTATTCAACTAAATTATGTAATGCATGAGAAAGGGATGTTAGTTTTTGAAACATATTTCAAATGTATTTAAAATCTCTTTTATCCATTTTATATGTTGTGTTCATATTTGTCAAGTACAATATTGTAATTTTGAAACTTTGTTTTAAAAAGACGGAAATAAAAAATCAAGGAAACCACTTTCTGGTAGAACGATCATTCAATACATGTGAATAGGACGAATTTTTAATATTATATGTGTATTAATAATTTATAAAAATATAATTTGGAGGAGTTTTTAAATAAGTAATAAATTATTTCTTTGTAAAAACTGAGGTTTAAATTTAAAATTCCTGCATTCGTCATTCTAATTTTATTTTATATATAATATTGAAGCATTTCTCTCCCCGATTTAAAACAAGGAAGGCTGAAATATTTTTACTAATTTTTAATTTTCTTGTTGAACAACAAGATTTTCTTGGTGGATCTACATAGGAATTTTTCCTCCTTCGTTGAATTATTATTAATGTATTGCATAGCTTTCCAATGTTAAAATGAGAATTAATCTTCTGTGAATTATGTCTTGGAAAATTCAGTGCAGGTACGTCTGGTTTCAAATAAAGAACACAAGGTATAATCAATAATTACTACATTTTATTGAGTGATTTTAAGAAAATTCATATCATTTTTACTTATTATCTTTTCATACATTAAGGTGGTTGTCATTCCACAAGTAAGGTATGTGAAAAACAAAATGTTTATCATTATTTAATTAATTTGTTAAATTTTAAAAAATATTTGAATGCTGTAATACCTGTATAATACACAAATGTACAAAATTTCAGATTTTTAACAGAAATGTATAAAATTGTAGATTTTTACCAGCTTAAAGAAGTGAAAAATCAACTATACCATTTTTATACTCTTAAACAAGTCAAGTCAAATGAAAGTGTATAAAAGCACACCCCTTTTATAATAACCTGTGGATAATTGAGAAATTTCTTAATTATCTTTAAGCAGTCATTGTTCTAAAATTAAAAGAATGTAAATCGATATTTTAATTTTTTCACAAAAGTTCCTAAATTAAAATTGTACCATAAGAATTCAATATTAGTTTTCCCCTAATTTTGTATCTTTTTTCATATGAAATCGCACTTGACAGATTGATCAGTGTTAATTATTTTTTATTCCTCCACCACATTCTTTATTACATTTTGTTAAAAGTAATTATGGAAGTAAATTATGATAATTTTTGGAATTTAAATAACAAAGTACTTTTGCTAGGTGAGAATCTGCATCTGGTATTTATAAACTATACCAATGGTTTGTATTGCAAAGTTCAATCTTCTAACCCTTTGTAAGTTTAGTAAATTTACCAGTTTTTGTTATTTTCTTTGGGGAACTAAATTTGTTTTAATATTAAATATTTTATAAATTGCCTAATATGGGAAACTATCTGATAAAACAGTGCAGTTTAAAAAAAATTGGTGAATGTAATTCTTTCCGATTTAATTAATAATTTTTATTTTTTTGTCTTTTTGTCTTTTTTTATTCAGTTTTCAGTTTTTTTAAAGGCCAGTTTTAATTTGTCATGCAATGTTTGTTATGATCACGATCAATGTAATTTGTCATGTAATTGTTTTAATTTGTCACGTGTAATTGTGTTTGTGATTATATAATTTATTAAAAATAAAATTTTGTTCAACTCGTATTGAGTTTTTTTTTTTTTAATTCTAATGAGCCAATTTTATGAGTGTGTCCAAAAAATACTGAAGAACTTAATTAAGATATGAATCACATTAAATCTTTCGACATTTACAGACGTTGCAACTTTTATCCCGATGCGCATTCCTGATTTGTGTTAGATATGATATTACCGGCTATTCATACCGAAACAGCTATCGGTATAAAGTACTTGTTGGGAAGTGTACACCTGCTACTGAGTTGACGTGCCGGTCAAGTAATTTTTCCCCTAAAGTAGATAGTACAGGTGGGCTTGAAGTAGTGGGATGAATGTGCATTTAATACTAAAGAATGATATTAACTTTATAGATTATATACTTAGCTTCTAATATTCTAGCTTTTCAGGAATAATTTTCTTCAATAGGAATTTTTAATAAATTTTAAATATGAATGTGAACGTTAAGAAAATTACTTATGTCGCAAGCTAGTTTGTACATGGCGTTTCAGCTTGAAAAGACTCGATACCCGGTTAAGGCTTGAGTGTTTATAAATGTCCAAAATCTACTGACTAATAGCCGATAAAAGAAAGCAGAGTCGCCTTTAGCTATCATTATTTATGATGATTAAAATCTAAAATATAGAAAATGATAAATAAACTTGAAAAACCCTTTTATAACTGAAAAAAGGAATTATTTAAATAAAAAATGAAATATAGCATTCAAAAATAGTAAAAATGCTTAAGATGGGAAAACATTTGGGGAAGATTAAAAAGTAAATATGATTATCATAAGGAATTAAAAAAAAAACCTTATTTTATAAAAATTAAAAAAAATGTTATAATCTTGATTTACTTAAAGCTTTTTTACATGAGTTTCATATTTCTGAATTTTATATATATACAGGGGTTGGACAAAAATATGGGACCACCTTGTGAAATGCTTGCTTAAAAGTAATAGTTGATTCTAGATGAGCCTGTAGGTTGCGCTGCTGTATTTCCTTATTAACGCTATCTGTACAATGTCCTTAATACGTTGTAAGTGTCAGTTGTTGTCAGACTAGTGTTCTGTGTAATTGCTAGTGCATTGCATTATATCTGAGCTAAGTGAATTCGAACGTGGACAAATTGTTGGAGCTCGAATGGTATGTGCTTCCGTAACCAAGGTAGCCGAAATGTTTAGTGTCTCAAGAAGCACGGTATCGAGGATTTATACTGCATACAGAAACCGTGGAAAAACATCTTCTGCTAAGTCACAACGTGGACGAAAATGTGCGTTGAGTGATCGCGACAGACGGTCATTGAAGATGATAGTGAAGAAAAATAAGAAAACTACAGCTGCAAATATCACTTCTGAAGTTAATTTCGGTCTTACAAATCCTGTCAGCGTTAAAAGAATAAGAAGGGAACTCCATAAGCAAGGAATTGCAGGACGAGTTGCAATTCCAAAACCCCTCATCAGTAATGCAAATGCCTGTGACAGGAAAAGATGGTGCCGAATCCATAAAACCTGGACGATGGAGTAATGGAAGACGGTCATTTGGTCACATGAATTTTATTTCACGCTGTTCTCAACTTCTGGCCGAGTTTACGTCTGGCGAACGCTGCCACAAGCGTACGATTCAGACTGCTCTCTGCCAAGAGCAAAACATGACGGGGGTTCTGTCATGATTTGGGCAGCAATATCGTGGTATTCCATGGGCCCCATGATTACCTTGCAAGGTCGCATTACTGGCAAAGATCATGTGACCATTTTGGCCGATCAAGTCCATCCCATGGTACAGTATTTGTTCCCCAATGGTAATGCTGTGTACCAAGACGATAGAGCCCCTATTCACACCGCTTTCTTCGTCCAAGACTGGTTTTGTGAGCATGAGGAGGATTTGTCACATCTCCCCTGGCCACCACAGTCACCAGATATCAATATTATTGAGCCTTTGTGGTCTACTTTAGAGAGAAAGGTGTGTGATCGCTAACCCCCTCGATCAGCTCTAACTGAACTTGCCACTGTTTTGCAGGAAGAATGGTTTAAGATTCCCTTGAAAACCATACAGGACCTGTATTTATCGATGCCTAACAGAATTTAAGCAGTTTTAAATGCTAATAGTTGTCCTACACGGTATCGGGCATGATATTATGATTTTTTTAAGTGTTCCCATATTTTTGTCCAACTCCTGTATATATAATATAAATTGATATAAGGTTTTTATACGTATTTTGTTCATTGGCAGACAAAATAGATCAACTCCTGAAATAAGTTTTTGCAGTCGTATATTACTAGGGGATGTGTGCCAAACATTTATTTCTTAAAGAATTAATAGGTCTACAATAAAGCTATTTGCAACTAAGAATAAAACAGAATAGATTGCATTTCGCTGCTATGATGTGACGACACTTCCGAAAGTCTGTTGAAGACTATTAATCGCCAAGCAGATAGAGAGGAGGAAAAAAAAAAAAGATCGGTCGTATTTTATGATATTGTGTTATATATTATTAATCAAATGTGTCTATGAAAAATCTTTGGACTAAAATCGTCGTTCCTCATCACCAATCGCAAGCCACACAAAATTGTTATTAGTTGAACCTTCATTACATTCTTAAATCGATTTTTTGTTCTCAGATAGCGCTTCATGATGCATAAAGACTGATTTATTGGAAATAGCGTCTCCTGTCAAGGAAGCACAATGTGTCACGTAGTTTATCAAGACAAAATTGGTATCCAAACGTATCAAAACTTTCGAAAACATAATTTTGTTCAAGCATTCGTATCACCAGTTTAGGGAAAATGTGAGTGATAAAAGAAGAAATGATCATCCTGAGTGGATGTTAAATATTTTCAATTAGTTGTTTTAAATAAATTCAAAGATCTGAATAATGCAAATTCCGAAATGTACACCGCATCTGAGTATGATGATATTTTGTTTAATAGAATTAGAAAATTGTCTTGATATAATGCGTACATTCTCATGTGAGCTTTACTGAGGTGTGAAAAAGAAAGACCCATTTGTTCGATTTGTAGTTGCCAAGAGTTTTGTAATGGACTTGCTTTTTTCTTAAAAATCTTATCTCCTTAGAAAAGCTTCAAATTATTTTATGTTGCGAGAAATAACAAATCAGTCGATTAGCTATCATTTTCTTGTCAGCTCAGATTCTTTTTTTGGGCAGCAAGAAATTTATCTGTCACTTTTTACATTTTCAATGGTGAACTGATTGGGAGACGCAAATTCGTCTCCCAATCTAGATCTCTGGCTCACATTACCTATAAGAAAAAATAGATACCATTTCAACTAGGTTGGTCTCACCCGATTCATTTCTCAACGTCTGCTAATGAGGGAACCAGTACCATGTCGCTCAATTTGTAGATGCTCTACGTTTATGTTATTCAATTTTGTAAGATGTCCTCGATTTTCTTTGCAGAGTCTAACATTTTTTTAGATGACTCATCCTGATTTAGGCTAGGTGTTTTCCCAAACCAAAATAAATAAATAAATAAACAAGCTTTTCAATACAAAACAAAAAATAAGCGTCAAAATAATAATTTACTTCAAATTTTTGATCGAATTTTCTGTAATGACTTTTACACCCAAGCAGTATCCTGAAACTATGACTTTCAAGAATAAATAATATTGTCATAAATCCCTTTATAAAAAAATTATTCAAACTTAATTTGTAATATTTGAAAAGTTTAAAAATTGTAAAAATTCCCACACATTTATATAAATATTATTGTAGTGTCTAATTGAATCTTTTGCTACGTACAAAAAATTATACATATTTATTTCTTTAGATTCACTTTTCCTTTTTGATCAGAATCTCAGAGGCTCAACTTCACGTTTGACAGGCTTCACGACTCCGAAGTACCCTGGAGATCTCGCCTGCCTTCTAGATTCTCCACCTCTAAGCCTGCTGCTGTCTGCTATTTCTTTATCCTTCCCTCGATGGCAACCAATGGAGCTCTTCATGAGATGTCGCCGCTCTATTTGCTTTTTGCTTCAGCCAAAACCCTACGTGCTGGCCGTGTGTGGCGACCCATTAGACGGGTGGTTCACTGATGTATTAATCGGCGAGTAGCTAGCCATCTAAGGGACTAGTCTGCTAAAAATGAAGCGAAGAGATTATTTTTTGGATTTCGCGTCAAAGATGGTTCACTATCCCTGGGTGTAATTCTGAATGTCTAGATACTGGCTAGCACTAAGATGAGGCTGGGAATGGTTAGAGCCGGTGGCTGTTTTCTCTGATTGAACTCCGTGGTGGGTGAGTCCGTCTGGCCTAAATTTCTTTGTATATCGTATGGGCTCCAAACATAAATGGTTTTCAATAAAAAATATTCTGAAATTTTCCCCAAATCATCAAATCTTAGGTACTTCTTTGCAATAAACGATTTTTAGACAAAAACGAATCTGTCAACTCAGTTTCGCCTTTCCTTGCTCAGAAAGCTGTCTTTATAACAGACGATGTGGTATCCTCAATGCGCAAAATACTTTCAGGGGACTAGTTGGTATAAGTTAGTTCTAAGAAGCAATTCCACTAAATTTAAGAGCATTAGCCACAATGCCTGTTTCTGCCCATTCACATTGAATTATTCAAAGGGTGTGAATAATTTAATGTGAAATGGTAATTTTATACCTGGTGTATAAAATTACCATTGAAACAATATATCCCACATTGCTCTTTTGATGCTTTCAGCTAGTCAGAAGCTAATTACGACGAATTGTTTAATGCACAGCTTAATTAAATATTACAGGAATTGCGGGGTCAAAGACGGATATATGTACGCCTCATAACTATTCAGAGAGATATACAACTTATTTATACTAAGCATCTCATTCTAACATTCCATTCCCGTCAACAGGCAGAATATAGCTATACTGGGTGTATAAAATTACCATTGAGACAATATATCCCAAATCGCTTCTTTGATGCTTTCAGCTAATCAGAAGCTAATTGTCGCAGGACTATCACATTCACCCGCTGCCGTCCATAAGCCATTTTGTGCTCATTGCTCATGTCCAAACTGTAACAAAAATAATCCTCAACATCTAAAAAAACATATAATCTGACACTGAAATCAGCAGCTAATGGTTCTGCAACTTGCAAACCCGAAGCAAATAAACATAAAGTCAAATCTAGTAAATCTTTGAAACTAAAGCTTGTGCAGCGCGGTATTAAGTTGAAAGACTTGCTAATAAAAATGAAAAATCGACATCAAAAATTTTAGTAGCCTTGGGGCTAGCGACACAGGTTAAAGTCCACAAAGACTTGATATCCATCTTCGGTGGCATGCTCAATAGCCCAAATATAAAATTACATCCGCCTGAGGAAAAATCCCAACTTGAAATGAATTGAGAAGTTCTGGCAACTCCAATAATTGCTCATGTAAACCAGTCTCTTCATGTGTATCTTCCTCTCTTGATATTGTCGTGGTATTCGTTCCAAACTTCTTGAAATCGAGTCAATTTTAAACAAATTTCCTCCCCCTATTTTTTTGTTTAACATTCTTGACACCCAACATTTCAATAAATTTGCGTTTATATAACTGTGTTCGGAAAGATACAGGCGCTGGAGCTCACATTTCTGTCAGTATCTTCACATCCATTTTGTATCCGAGCATACCTCTCAATTTGTATACTTATCTTCAGGTTGTGACTATATAAGTTCATACACTGGCTCTAGTCACAGTCTTTTCTATTTATCTTCAGCCAAGTGATGCTATTTGTCAATGAGATCTTGACAATTTAGTGGACCGACTTCATTTTTATTTTACTTGGCAATTTCAACGGCCATTGTACTTTGTAGGATTCAGATAGTACAGGCTCTCGTAGGCAGAAGAATGAACAGTTTATTTCTAAGAACTTTGTTTTCTCTATAATGATGAGAAAACATACTTTTTCGAACCCACATGTACCTTCCAGAACCTTGATCTGGCCATATGCTCACCAGAACTCCAGCCGTTTTTTATCTTTGAAGTAAGCAGTGATTTGTATAATAGGGACCATTTTCCTATTGTCGTCTGCCATGCTGATAGCTGCGACGTATCTCTTTGTCCTACGCATTTTTCTATTCCAGCACTGAATTGGACAGCTTTTTCGTATTTAGCAGTCACTGAACTATGGTCGGATCTGCAGACATTTCGGAATCAGTCCAGCTCGTTGTTGAGATAATCATAGTAGTATTCCAAAGACTTCCCCAAGTCTTTGCAAATTTCGTAGGCCGGGGTGGAATAAAGTCTGTCGCGATAGTCAGAAGAATCAAAAAGACTCTGGAATATATTTCGAAGGTGCCTTATGACAGGGAACTTGTTCTCTTTCAAAAGAGCTATAGCGTTAGCTAGTCGCATTCGGCGTTGTAGCCAAAGAGAATCTTGGGTTAATCTGGATAATCCATAACATCCAGGGCGTCCAGTAAAATTTTGGGGGAAAAAGGTAAAGGCTGCTAATGAGATTTGTCGTGAAGCCCTGATTTCAGTTTTAAAAATAGGAAACAACGTATTCCACCTCCATAAATCTACCTAACATTCTCAATCAAACATGTGGACATGTTTCTGCAATAGATTCCTGCTTTTCAGAGAATTAAGAATCACACCGAAGGTTGCGTTTGCGTTTTTATGTCCAAAGTGCCTTTCCTTATAACTGTGAATTCAGAATGCATGATCTGGAAATTACTTTGTCTCATGTCCCTGATACCAGACCTGAGCCTGATGGAACCAAATATAACATGCTTCATCATTTGAATTCCACTTTTCTTTCCAATCTGTTACTGCTTTTGCATAGAATCTAGACTAAACAGAAGTACCCCGCAACAATGACGAGAAGCTATTGTGATTCCAATATTAAAACTTGGCAAAGACCCATTTTGTCCTCTCAATTACCGACCAATTACTCTAACACATTGCCTTTGAAAGATCTTCGAGTGGATGTTCAATGCTCGTTTAATCTTCGAGTTGGAAAAACAAAGATGCATCTGCCCGTTGTAGAGTGGTTTCCACAGAGGTAGGTCTACTTTTGATAATCTCGTACTCCTAGAAATCCAAATTCAGAATGCATTTATCAGGAGAAATCACTTTGTCTCCATATTCTTCGATATCGAAAAAGAGTATGACTGTGTATGGTACTATGGTATTCTTTCCAACCTTTTTAACTTCGTGTTTAGAGGAAATCTCGCATGTTTTTACAAAAAAAAAAAAAAAAAATCGCAGGACGTTTCGAGTTCATATCGCTAATTTTCACTCTCATCCTTATATCCAAGTTGAGAGAGTTCAGCAAGGAAGCGTTCACTATCTCACACTAATTATAATTAATCTGAGTCACATTTTATCGATTTTACCGTCATCTGTTAATGGAACACCTTATGTAGACGATCTGCAGATCTCCTGCCAAGGTACTAATATCAACCTAATCGAGCGAGAAGTACAAAATGTAGTTGACAATATAGTAGCTTGGTGCGATAACAACGGCCATAGTAATTTTTCTGAGAAGAGTCGGCGCGTCCACTTCTGCAGGAAGTGAAATGCATATTTAGACCACATTATCTACATTCGAAGTATACCCATTCCAATTGTGAATGAAATACGATTTTGGGGGGTTAATTTTGATCGGAAATTGACCATCCTACCTTAAATCATATACCTGTGGACGCGGTGTCAGAAAATATTAAATACTTTAAAGATACTTTCTAGAACATCTTGGGGTGCCGACAGGACTTCGCTTCTCCAAATTTATGAGCATTCATTCTTTCCCGCATAGACTACGGGTGTATGGGTTAGCTCGATCTTCTGTTTTGCGGCGGTTGGATACCGTCCACCATTCTGCTTTACGGGGTCAGTTCAAATGCATTTCGCGCGTCTCTTGTAGAAAACTAGCATGTTATTTGTTAACCAACTACCTGTTTGCTTAACCGCTTGACATACGAATTTATTTAACTTTCTAATTAGATAATTCATCCTATTTCGGTAATTTATTGTTAATTTGATTTTTTAAAAATAATATATGGATCATTTGGGATAAGAAATCGTTTCATATTGATTTTTTCGTACTTAAATACTTAATTCTGTGACTTAATTGCAGACTTGAAAATAAATATTCAGTAATTCGATGCGCGTGTCAGACACGTCATTGTATGCGAAGTGGTTAAGGCGCCAAAAAATATCTGCCTTGTATTGTTTCCGATCAAAATCTATTCGAAGACATCCTAAAAGTCAAATGATACTGCCGGTCTTTGCAGACTTTGATGTTCGACTCTCTCTCGTTATGCCTTTCTGAGAAAATAAAAAAGCTCCTACACGACTTGGACTTTGATAATGTTAGTATTAAATCTATTGATTATTGCTTCCCACATTGGGGGATTTAAATTTATAACTAGACATTCTTTTCTTTAAATCCCTTTATAGGATTAGACAAGTCATTAACAGCTCCGATTATTTTTCAGCTGCTCTTACTATGTCATTGCAGTCGATATTTGTTTTTCGTTCCAATTTATATGGACATATTGAGGTCAGAGCCATTATATACCATTTATTGTGGCATAATATTTGCATCCAATACACTCAGTTACCGTCTGCATAACTGTTTCTCATTATTTACTGCTGAGATGTTAGCTATACTCTGTGCTTTAGAGAAAATTTCGCCTTCTTATCAAAGAAAATTTATAACTTATACCGATAACATGAGCGCATTAGAAATGCTTTCTCACTACCACAGTCGACTATATATCTTCGCATGCTATCTGTATTCTGTACACTTTACACCTTCTACAGAATGAGGACTTCCAAATAATTCTTTGCTTGATTACAAGTCATGTGGGCATTACTGGCAATGAACAAAGGACTTCCATTCTTTGATATAAAAAAAGTTCTTCAACAGTCAAATTTTTTTAACTTGGCAAAACAAATGGGATCCATAAGAAATTGTATGCTGTGAAGCCTAACATTGGATTATGGTCCATTCTTCCTATATGAGAGGTTGATGTCAAGTTGACCCACCTCCATATAGGACATACTCGCTTCACGCACATGTATCTCATTTTTCCATTCTTCCTATATGAGAGGTTGATGTCAAGTTGACCCACCTCCATATAGGACATACTCGCTTCACGCACATGCATCTCATTTTTGGCGAAAGGATGCCTGTGGGCCAAACATGTAACTTTGATTTTACTATCAAACACATTTTAATCGAATGTTCATGCTTTAATTCGCATCGATTACCCTTTTCTAAGTCAGTATCATTAACTCTACATGACTTGGTGGTGAGAAATACCACTTAAACCTTTTAAAAATTTTAAAAACCATTGGATTTCATATTTTCATTTAACATTATCTTATGATTCCTTGCCTTTTATTTACCGAATTTTTTCAACTGTTTTTGTTTGGAAATCATTACTCAAATTTTTCTTTCGAAATTTTATAATTTTTTGAAAATGGTTTACATTATTCGAATTTGTTTACTTTTATCTTACTTCATTTTAGACTTTTGATATTTGGTTCTTTTGATTCTAGTGGAAATTCATATCATATACTTGATAAAAAAATGGCGCCAAAAAATCTAAACAATCCAATCCAATCCCTTTTTAATTAGATTTCAGGAATCTAGAAAATATATTTCTTAATTAGAATAATAAATGAGTTTTCACTTCTTTTAAAAGTACAAACAAAATATTTGTTATTAATCAGAGATGTGTAATTAATGAGCAAAACTTTTATGGAAGTTCAAATAAACTATTCATATAAGAATATTCAAAATACCTACATAATCTCAAATATTAAAGAATTTTTTTTATTTTTTTCGAACTTTACAATGAATTTATTCTGCTTATCTCTTTTTATCTTTATTTCATAACAAAGATAATTACACAAATGTTATTGCAATACCAAAACGTAAGAACGTTATTTAATTCTTTTTAAAACTTATTTTATTTGAACGTTTGAAATCGATGTTTGCAACAAGAAAGAATTTGTGAATGGAAAGAAAACAAATAACTGTCATAATTTAAGAATACCCGAAATAAAAAAGTAACAAGAATTAAAATTTCTTGAATTGTTATTCTGAAAAAATAATGAGTGAGTCTTTAAAAAAGTTATTCAGAATACTTAAAAGAAAAATGAAAGCTGTGCAAAACAAAATTTAGGACCTTCGTATTAAAGGAAACAAAATTTTCATATAAAAAATAAGAAATTAAAATTAACTTACTAGTTGCAATATGGTAAGCTTAGATGACATTTTGAATTACATTTTCCACGCAAAGACATTTCAAATTTTGTCTCTTTTACACATACTTTTGACAAATCCTTGGTCGCATCTACTGAACTGAACAATTGCAATTGAATAGAGAAGAATTGTGTGGTCAGGAATATCTTCAATTCTCAGCAAATTCTTAGAGCATGAAGTGAATTCTCGCATATAATTATTTTAAATTTTCTTCAGAAGCTCTAAGCTGATAGAAACCATGCTTTGACACATCCATTACAACTGCCAATACATTGTGCGAATCACCTTTCTTCTTGTCAATATCAGGAATAGGACCTCGCTCCATAGTTCCTTAAAGAAGAAGTGGGAAATTAATTTTAGCTTGTACTTTCAGATTCCTTTTAGAATTTATTTAAACTTTAGTTGCATTTTCAGTTTTGAAACAAAGGGTTCAAAAAATATCCATTTCATCGAATCGGAGATGTATTTTATACTTTGCAGCGCTATCATTTAGCATTAGTGGAATGCTTAGAAAATGTGTGAAATATGAATTGCTTCATTCATTGCCGGCTAGTTTTAGGCATTATATATAATTTCCAGGCATTCTACTTATACAATCCTGGATTTCATACTTTGAAGGTAACACAAAGAATTATACATATACTTTTCTTTAATTTCACTTTCCCTCTTTGACCCGATTTGATGAAAGTAGAAAATATATTTCTTATTTAGAATAGTTATTGAGCTTCTTTTAAAAGTACAAATGAAATATTCGTTGACAATTGTAATTGTGTAATTAACAAGAAAAAGTCTTATGAAACTTCATTAGCATAATAATGTTTTTGATCTGATACTGGACTGTATAAATTTTATAATTACGTTAAAAGTAATAGAAATATATTAAAAATAACAAACTGAAGGGGGTAAAATTTATGTTACTATTTTATGAAATGGGAAATAGTTATAAACTATTCATATGAGAGTATTCAAATATATCTACATTATCGCAAGTTTTAAAGATTTTTTTTAATTTACAATAAATATATTCTGCTAAACATTTTTTTAGCCTTAACAAATCCTTTCTTTATAGTTTTGAATAACAGCGTGTAGCGAAATGGAAGAAGTCTTCATTCTTTTCTTTTCTCCCGTGGTGAGATCATAATTTTAAAAAAATTATTAATGTAGCATACAGAAACGCAAATAAATGAATTAAAATTATGTCTAAATTTTTTAAACGATTAAAATAATCTGAAAGCGTATATCAATCGAATAAATTGAGGACAATAATCAATCGAATTAAAAATAAATTTTCTCAACAATAGCCAAATTATTTTAAATATTTCAATTGATTTCGTCCGTGAAACAATGCACATATGAGAAAAATGAGCGCTCCATCTTGTATTCCTATTCTGCGGATGAATCTGCGAAAAAGAAAATATTACTCTGACGTCAAGCTACATTTCTTTTATCATTTCCCCTTATTTTGACAGAAATTCCTTTATAAAGCCGAATAAGTGTTTATTGCTTTGCATTTAATGTGAATTAGATATTTCAGGTAAAATAAAAATTATCAATCAATCTTCGGCAGATTTTAGTTTTCCTTTCCTACACTAGATGGCGCTTTGGTCTAAACCACTCAAACGACCAAGAAAGATCCGCTGAAGCTCTCGTCTTCAATAGTCTCACGTTGAATATTATAAGCAGTTGGGTACAGGATTCTGACAATTTGGATTCGATTCCTTAAGTATCAACATAATTCTCCCACGTGAGTCCAGATGCAAGGGATGGCAACCCACGAGAGAAGTAAGACCCCTTTTTTATTCATATGTTCCCGTATACACCTGTTCCCCCTCTCTTCAATGCGGTCCCATCATAGTTTTAAGTTCACTGACCTAGAGTGTCCGATCTGATTTATGACTTTCACAACAAACCAACCGGACGCAGGTTGCTCTGCATATCCCAAGGGGGAGTGGAAGATTGGGAAAGAGAGGAGAAGCTCTTCAATTTCGGGAGTTTTATTTTCAAGAGCATTGCGTCATGTCAAAAATGTGACACAAAACAGGAGGGGAGGGGGGACCCTGCTGGTAGCCAATTTTTAAATTGTTTTTTATTTCTCTTTCCAAATATAACACTGAAACTTATTTTTTTTACTTTACTTCTTTTATTATTAGAAGAATGTGCTTTTTCAAAAATAAGTAAATATATTAAATCTGATTTTTTTTCTTCTTTTTCTTGAATTAAGTTTAATGTGAAAATGCATGAACCTTTTCTTAAATAATTTAAAGCATTTAAATAGTTATTGTGCATTTAATGTAACATGTCAACTGAAAATTTGAGTTCATTTCTCTGTCGACCACAATTTGAATTACTTCTTGAGGACAATAATGACACATTTATGAATGATTTGTTTTTTCATATATATCAAACATATCCATTTGTAGCTAACAAGTTTTATTTTATTTATAGAATTGTTTTTATACGACATAGAACGATTTGAATGTTTTGAAAATACATAGGTTAGATAACTATAAAAACTCATTGTGTATAAAACTCATCTATTTTTATTTTACTGATGCTATTTTTAAAATTTCTATGTAAAATAAAATAATGAATAAAATTCATGTATTCAAAATATACGTCTATAATAATGTTAATTCATATACATTTGTAAAAAACTGAAAACGATTTTTGATTCTCAAAAATAGTATATTATTCGTATACTTAAATATTTTACAAGTAATATTAAATGATATGGTGAAGTATTCATTTTTTAACTATTTAATTTGTGGACAAATTAAATAGTTATTCATACATTTTTTAACTATTTAACGGTGGACAAATAATTATTTTCTAGTGAATAAATCATTATGTTGTTCCTTTTTAGAAATGGATAATCATTCCATTCAGACTATTACTACATAAAGAAAATGTTTACTGTACTATTCAATCCATTTTTATGCGCCTAAAATTTTTTTATCTTCAAAGTAATTAAATGTTATTGAATAAAAATCATCGCTTTACGAGCAGTATTACCTATCTGAATTTTCCAAATTTTACAAGAAAAAGGAACGCTGCCTTTTTTTCAATAAATTTTTTTGATTCTTTCACAATTAATATAAATATGTAATTTCCTGTTCATATAAGATAAGAAAATATAATTATTAAACAATTATCATGAAAAATTAAGCTTCTGTCAAAATTGGTTTTACCTAAAAATATATATTTCATCTGGAATTTATGGTTACTTAAATTGCATTTTAAGTATGAAGTGTTTATAGAAGACAATTACAAATAAAAGGCATATGTAAATAGCTGTAATTTTAAATCATTCGCTGAAAAAAATTGCTATCTACTATAATCTATTTTTTACTTACTTAAAGGACAAATTCTGGTAAATTCATCCAATGAGCAAATACTTAGGATGTTGAATTAAAAGATTTAATTACACTGGGTATTTGAAGGCAAAGATAAAAATACAGTTAGAACATTTCTTCTTTGATTTCAATTCATATAGAATGTCCTATGACGAATTTCGAGAATATGTGGCCACAGCGCTGAATTGTTTTGAAATTT